>BSXT01000449.1:0-24414 GCA_030267785.1 Phytophthora fragariaefolia | reverse complement strand
CGATGCGTTGACGAGAGTCGAATGTGCATATTCAATTGTCCCTAGATGTTTAACCCAATCGTCACCATGATACGAGACCATACATCTCAATGCGTCTTCGAGCACGAGGTTCTGGCGTTCTGTCTGACCATCTGCCTGAGCTCGATGCGCAGTTGTCATACTGAGTTTAATACCCATCAACTTCATCAATGATTTCCAAAAGTCTGAGATGAACTTTGAATCGCGATCACTGATGATGACCTTTGGCAATCCATGGTGTCTAACAACTGCATCAAAGAACACTTTGGCTGTGTCCTTCGCGTCAGCTGTCGAATATGTTGGTGCATACGCCGCTGGCTTGGACGGTTTGTCTACGGCGACTAGTATTGCATCAAACCCTTCCGACACAGGCAAACCCGTGATAAAATCCATTGACACCACTTCCCAACATTCCTTTGGTACTGGTATCGGAATTAGCAGTCCCTTTTTCTTCTGGCTGCTGGACTTCCATCGTGCACAAGTCTCACATGTGCGCACGTATTCCCTTACATCGCGGTCCATAGTCGACCAACAGTACCATTGAGCTGCTTTGAGGTACGTGCGTCGACCTTCAGGATGCGCTGATGACTTTCCAGCATGAAATTTGATCATGACGTTTGTTCGAAGCTCTTTCACATTCGGCACACACAGGCGATATACTGTTTCGCCTTTCTTCTGCTTGGAAAACAGAAGACCATTGTGCTTGACGAACTTCTCCCTTTTGGACACCTTCAAGCCACTGGTGCTTGAATGAAGGATCTTCTTCATATCCTTTCTGAAACGCTCGCTTTGTTTCAGGTGCCAAATGTGGACTGACAAAGTGATAGTCGATGGTGTTGACTTGCTGTTGCGCTACGCCAATAGGACGACTCTCCCCCCGTAAGTCGACATCGTCGAGTAACAGGTGAGTATCCTCAGTTGACAAATTGCGTAACACCGCAGACCTAATCCGGTGTTCATGAACTTGCGCAGCATTCTTCGCGCATTCCTCATTGCAATCATGAACCGTATCCGTCACATCTGGAAGAGGTGGTACTTTTTCCTCTTCGTCTTCCAATCCCTCTGGTGGAGGCCGAGATAATGCATCTGCTACAACGTCCATCTTACCTCGCAAGTGGTGCAAAGTGAACGTGTATTGCGAAAAATGGGTCAAGAAGCGAGCCATTTTGGTGACACTCGTGGATGATGTAACATCCATGAACATGCTGCGTTATCTGTATAGACATCAAACGGACGTCCATGCAGATAGTGTCTCCATTTCTCCGTAGCCACTTTGATTGCTAGTAGCTCCTTCAGTAGTAGGTAGCGGTACATTACGCCGGCAGTTTTTTTCCTTACCGTAATTTACCACCAAGAACAGTCGCAGAACCTTCTTTTGGGGTAGCAGCCGTTTTGGCGACGCGCCCTCTCGACCACCTGAGAGCGAAACCAACGCCCTTTCGTTCTGAGGGTGGTTTCAGATCCGCTAAATCGAGCAACAATGGCATTCTGCATTCCACCACCAACCCCTCAACCACGCACAATGGACGAAGAAGCTCTGAAGCAAGAGATGGCATCTCTCAACGCTCAAGGTGCGCAGCTAAAGCATAGTATCGAAGTGGCTCAAGAGAGCGAGAAGGTTGCGTCGGACAAAGCCAAGCAGTCAGAGAAGGACTACGACGACAGCACTGTCGAAGAAAAAGAGTCGCTGGCGAAGGCCCAAGAAGAGGCTGACAAAAAGCTGAGCAAAGCCATGATCGCTCACGAGAAGGCGACCGCCAAGCTCAAAGCGGCCAAGGACGAGGCCCGGTTGCTCCCGCTTCGCACGGCCTCGTTCGAGAAGCGGCACATCTTGTTCGCCTTGATGGAACAAGACCGCAAGGCCACCTCCGAAGCCACCAAGAAGCTGACTGAGCTTGAGCGCCAGTATCTGCTGACGCAGCATCGCTACCAAGAGCTGCGGGACCAGCTCACCATCCTGAAAGGTACTGCTGACATGAATATGTAGACTTACTACAGCTCTAAGTAGGTAAAATAAATGCATGCGGTATTTGCCTCCCCTTAATTATTTTTCCATCCTGATAAATATAAAGTTAATAATATATAAAGATGGCGTACTCACCTGAGCAATACGAGCTTAACAAAGAGCGCATTAAAGAAGCGCAGAAGCGCTACTATCAGCGCACACGCGAAACTCGACTATCGTATCAAAAGAGCTATGACGATAAGAATAGAGACCAAATTCGAGCACGAAAGCGAAAGCCCAAAACCGAACTTAATTATTTTTTTCTCTCAGATATAAAGTCAGCCCCAATATAGAACTCAATCGATCCTGATACAAGATCGAAATATTATAAAGTCAAATCTACGGAGAATAATATAGCCAAGCATATATAGGCAACATGTTTGTATACGAGCTTGAAGGTCTAAAGAGATTAAATATTCAACCATTCGATGGGGTAGTAGCTACCGTATTAAGGTACGTGGCAAGACGGGGCGCATGGTATACATTAGCAACATTTCCCACCCCACCAACCAAAATTGGTAGCGAAGCAGTACAAGATCAGTCTAGGCAAGCTCCAAAAGAATGTGGCTGCTGATTTCAAGGAAGACAGTAAGTACCGCTTCTACCAAGGCAAGCACATGGAGTCGCACCTCTACGAGGGAATTCAGCCTGCTGAGTTCTACGACAAGCTCGAGAACGTGCTCGCAACCCAGAAGGCTACCTTCAAGGTCAACATCGCTCTTGGATACAAGCTTGTCAGCAGAACTGATGACAGCGAGACTCGCTACTTCCACCCGAATATTAGCAACACGTATGTATTTAGCACTCCTGTAGCTATCAACAGCAAGGCTGGTATTCGTAAGAAGGTGATCTCGGAGATTCGCTCTATGGAGTTGGCTGACAAGCTCAACTACCCCAGCTCCGGGTACATGGTGAAGGGGATTACTGGCTTCAAAATCTATATCTACCAACGCGACCATGCTCTGGGTGATAGGGAGGCTGTCATTCCTAAGGTGATTCGTGATAACAAGCACGTCATCAACTTCCCCAAGACGAACAACAAGTGTGTCTTCCACTGCATTGCTTATCACAAGCAGGAGGGAGCCAAGAAGGATCCTCGCAGAATCCAGGCTCTGGTGAAACAAGCCTTCAAGCAGTACTGTTCGTACAAGGAGATCACCTACACTCTGGGTCTGTTCCGCAATTTCAAGCCTATCGCCATTCTCCAATTCGATGAGCTTGAGGAGTGCTTCAAGCTGAACATCAACGTCTTCACCATGGATGTTGAGACGGGCAAGGTTGAATGCATTCGCTGCTCGGACAAGGACTATGATTCGATCAACATCCTGTCGCACGAGAATCACGCTCTCTACATCACGAACGTTGATATGCTCCAGCAGAAGTACCAATGCTCTAAGTGTGAGATGGTGTTTGTTAGTTCTGATAAGCTACGCAACCACACTAAGAACCAATGCGAACTCGTGGACATCGAATCGTTCCCAGCTCAGCCAACCATCTACCAACCCGCTCCGAACAGCATTCGTTCCATGTTGACTAAGTACTCCATCAAGGATGCTGGCCATTACATCGATCACTTCATTGTCTATGATTTTGAGGCTATCCTCAAGCCTACGGGTGTCAAACACGGAGAGAATACTATCTTCACAAACGAACACATTCCTGTGTCTGTTTCCGTGGCCGACAGCTTGACTGAGGAGGTGCGATGCTTTGTCAGCGATGACCCGAAGGAGTTGCTCAAGGATATGTTCCAGTACATCAAGGAAGTTGCGGCTAAGATTCAGCAGTACAACGTCTCGAAGTACGAGTCGTTGCTCCGCAAATTCACCAACGCTCACGGTTTGACCGGTATGGAAATTCCAGGAGTGAATCTTGGTAAGAAGTACAACATGACTGACGTGATGAATTGGATTAAAGAAGGTAAGTATGGTAGCTTCTTCGATTTACATACTAGTCTTGGTTTTGGAAAGCAAAAGTCTGATTACGGGAAACTGAAACAGCAGCTTGATCAGGTACCAGTATTCGGATTCAACTCTGGACGCTACGACATCAACCTTATCAAGGCGGACCCGTTTGCAGTCATCGGTACTGACAACATCACATCAGTTATCAAGAACCCTAGCTACATGTGCATCGCCACGTCAGACATGAAGATGCTTGACATTAGCAACTATGTTCCGGCAGGCACCAGCTATGCAAAGTACTTGTCGACATATCTCGGTGAGTGCAAGTTTGATGACAAGATTCGATGCGTCTGTGGCCTAGGAAAAGTCATCTTCCCGTACGAGTACATTACTTCATTTGGCGTACTCAGTCAGCCGGAAGTCCCTCCTAAGTCAGCGTTCGACAGTGCTCTTCGTAGCACTAGCATCAGTGATGAGGACTATGCGCGGGTACAGTTCGTCTGGGAACACTATGGCATGAAGTCAATCAAGGATCTACTCATTTGGTACAACAACCTCGATGTAGTACCCTTCATCAAGGCCATCAAAGCCCAGCAAGAACTATTCAAACGTTTCGAACTTGATATGTTTACTGATGGTGTGTCGCTACCTGGTCTCTCTGAGAAAGTCATGTATCAGACGTGCTTCAACAACCTCCAGCAACCAAGTAAGGAGCCTGCTGAAGCTTTTGACTTTCCCGCTAGTCGCTTAAGTGGATATAAGACTCAGGATGCTGATACCGATAGTGAATTCAATATGACGCTAGAACACCTCAACGACTTGCTAGAGCAACAAAAGTACCTGTGTGGGCTATGCTACAAGCAACTCACAGCTGATACTGCCTCGGCTGACCGAATCAATAACAAGCTCGGACATATCGATGGTAATATCTTGATCAGCTGTGTGGGATGCAACGTTGCTCGCAAGAACATGTCGATCAAGGGCTTCCGCCACAAGAAGCTACTTGAATTCAACTCAGACAGGTTGGTGTACAGCATCGATAGAGAGGAGAAGGACATCTACACCAAGATGAAGGCGAACATTGCTGGTGGTCCTTCTATCATCTTCAACAGATACGCGAAACGCAACGAGACCAAGATTCGAGGGGGTAAGATCTGCAAAAAGATCATCGGCTACGATGCTAATGCTCTGTATTTGTGGGCTCTTGGTAATGAGATGCCATGTGGACGCTTGACAAGCATTGAGGCGTACCCAGGTATCGTCGATGACATCTTGAATGACAAGATCTTTGGCTACCTCGAGTGTGATATCCGAACGCCAGAACACCTAAAACCGTACTTCAGTGAAATGACCGCAATTTTCAAGAACATCCTGATCGACTGCGGTGATGAGAGTGTCATCGGTCAGCACATGTTCGAGTACAACGAGGAGCGCAAGCAAAGCCGAGCAAAGCCGGCTCGCAAACTCATAGGCAGCTACTTTGGGGAAGAGACACTCATCTACACCCCGCTACTCAAGTGGTACATTGCTCACGGATTGAAGATCACCAAGACTTACAGCTTCATCAAGGCTAGCCCTCACAAGGCGTTTGCTCCATTCATGGATGCCGTATCGAACGCGCGACGGGAAGGTGATGCCGATAAGTCTAAGACCATGATTGCTGAGATGATGAAACTAGTAGGCAACTCCGCTTTCGGTCGCAGTGGCATGGACATGAGCAAGCACAAGGAGGTCAGGTATGAGTCGGACGATAAGGCAATCAAGGCCAAGATTGAGCACTTCACCTTCCATGGAATGGAAGAGCTGAATGATTCATGTGAATTCACTATGAAGAAGCGAAAGCTCAACAATAAGAACCCAATTCATCTATCGATTGCAATCTATCAGCTCGCTAAGCTCCGTATGTTGCAATTCTACTACGATTGCATTGATTTCTACATCCCCAGATCTGATTTCCAGTATCAGGAAATGGATACTGACTCTGGCTACATCGCATTCAGCGATGAAAATCCTTTCCCCAATTTGGTCAAGCCCGAGCTACTCGATCACTACAATGAGCATAAATATGAATGGTTCCCGCGCGACTATAATGAGACTGTAGCCAAGTTTGACCGCCGAACCCCTGGTTTATTTCAGGAAGAGTGGTCTGGTGATGCTATGGTATCATTGTCCTCTAAGAACTACATTTGCTACCTACCAGACGAATCGTACAAGGTCAAGGTTTCAGCGAAGGGAGTCCAGCAGAGTGGTGGCCGCAATGGAGACGTCCTCAACCCAGATGGCTTTGAATCAGTTGTTCGCGATCGCATCACGCTACAGGGCACCAACAAGGGGTTTAGACTCAGTAAGGAGAGTAAGTCAATCATTACGTACACCCAGACTAAAACAGCTCTAAACTACTATTATGACAAGCGTCGCGTACTTGCGGATGGTATCACCACCGAACCGCTCGACATATAAGCAACTACCTGGCAGGGGATTTTTTTTGTTTTATAACCATATAGAGCGATGGATCAGCTGTTGTCCAAATTATACTATGACCCCAAAACGGGCTATGTGGGTGCCCAAGCCTTGTACCAGAAGGCTAAACAACTGGAGCCGAAGATTACGATGAAAATCGTCAAGGAATGGTACTCAAACCAGAGCAATATTCAGCGATTTCAGGAGCAGAAGAAGCGATACGATGGGTACCTCAAAATCGCATCGACTAACCCCAATTCGTGGCAGATGGACTTGGCGTTTTGGGAGAAAAGACCAATCTTGACTGCAATCACCATCAACTCTCGCCTAGGCTACGCAAAACTACTAACCAACAATACTGGCCCGACCGTACTAGCAGCAATTAGGGTTTTTGTCCGCCTCCATAAGGTTGACATTCTCACAACCGATAATGGTTCGAAATTCATGAACCAACAGGCTCAGAAATTATTCAAAACTAAGAAAATTGACCATTTCAACAATGAGCCTGGAGATCACGCCAAAATGGGTAAAATTGAACGCTTCAATAGAACTCTGAAGCGGCGCCTTGTAAAAATCGAACCAATGCGACTAACCCAGATGCTCATAGCTGCTGTCATTGAGAATTACAATAGCACCACCCATCGATCGATTGGTATGACCCCCAACGAAGCTAAAGGTAAGGTAATTGAATCTGAACTAGTCCACAACCAGGCTGAAGCCGAGAGGGTTGAAAACGAGTTCGAGGTCGGTGAAAAGGTTTTGTATAAGCTAAAAACTAAAACATTTGATAAGGAAGCAGCAAGATGGTCTAAGGCTGTGTATTCCGTAGTAGGGATTGATGGCTACCGCATCCAAATCATGTCCAAAAATGGGCATACCCTGTACAAAGCTGCAAATGATTTAAAAATGGTTAAAGCAGAACCATCTGAAGCTGTAATCTACAGAGGTGATATTTTAGAGGCGGAGAAGATCTTAGACCACAGAAAGATGCGATCCGGCAAGTACAAGTATCTCGTTCGGTGGCTCGGTAATGAACTTGACTCCTGGGAGCCACAAGATAATCTTAGATTAGTCAGTAAGAACAAGTGATCAACCTTAGAGAATGAGTACTGGAAGTCGATAAAAAAATGAGTCGAACTAGCTTCGAAATAAGTTTAATAGAGCAATCCTCTGTAAGCGTTGACTCATCTATATCTATCAATCTATTTTCCAAAAAGAATGCTTAAAAATATATGACTTCATATATAGAATGTGTTGCAACTGCGTAGAGAATCAACGTGAACTTGTACAGCTCCGAAGAAAGCTGTGGATAATTCAAGAGGTTAGTCGAATCAAAAATGAACTCAGAGATTTAGACCCAATAGCCAATTTCCGGGAAACCGTTTGCAATCTACAGTACCGCGACCAGTTAGAAACGATATTTGGTGTGCCGTTTCATTGCATCAAGGGTCGATACATAAATCTCCTCAATGAGCGAAACCGTATCTGTCATACGTATCAACCATTTAGGCATGACTCCGTTATGCCAAGCTATTGGTGAGTATGTATTTAATCGATGCTAATATTTTTTATGACTACCATGATATAGATAGACGATGTTTCCCAACTTTACATCCCTCGCTCAACGAGAGCAAAAGCGGCAGGAGCTACTCGAACGACCTGAGCGCCGAGTTCGTCAAGCAAAAGCTAAGCGCCTGATGTACGAAGGCACATCATGGGCTACTGATATCACAAATGGAATCACTACGGTTCCAAAGAAATCAACTGAATCAACCCAGACTGATATGAGTGTTGGTCCTGATGGACCTGTTCCGACAGAAGTTAAGCAAACCTTGGATGATATTATTGATCAGGTGATTGCTCAATCAGACTTAAAAAAACTCTGATTGATGAAAACTCTCGTAAAAACCCTGAGGTATCAACAGCAGAACCTAATGTTAGAATACTTTCCAATGTTAATCTTGACGGGATTAGTATCCCTTCGGTAAAGAAACCACTATCGGATGTTTCAATTGAAGGCGTTAGTATCCCACCTGTTGATACATCAAGAGCGGATATAATTATGGACAAAAAAGAGCAGGTTGCGTCGAGGGAATGGATTAAAGCATTCTTAAATCCAACCCTAACTGGGCGTCAATTGGGATCAACCCTGTAAAGCGAAATGGTAGTGATGACGAAAAGCGAGTCATTCGCGAAAATGGTTTTATCAGCTCGGTTAAAACTGGTCGAATATATAAAAAATATGACTTGTTTGATTGGGTTGCTACTGAATCAAAAATCCGAGATATTTTCTATAGCGGTGAGAGCAATTCAATCGATGAAGTTGGCGCAATGCGCAGTGAAGGCAAAACACTACGATCTGATAGAAAGAGGAAAGGGGAAGATGACAATGAGGACCTTGATATCCCCATAAAAGACCCCAGGCTTGATTTAAGGTTTTTGGATAAATCAACTTCTACTAAGTTGGACGATGATGAAGCTAAGTACAAACTGACATGGTTTATCATTCAGAATAAAAACTTACTTTTAGCTAACAAACTAGAAAGACAAATAACCCCTGTTCTAAAGAACGGTAAAGAGTATCGCGGTGGATATCTATGGATCGACGACAAATTTAGAATTAACGTGTTTGGTGTAGATTCAAACAAGCATCACCCAGCTGTTCAAAAGGATGTTGATTGGATTGCTACGCTCGAACGGTTCTTGTCCATTACCAAGGAGAAAGGACTAAATTTAGTGTCCAATACTGGAATGGCTAATGAGAAAAAAGTAAAACCATATGAATTAGCTGAAAATATTATCGATGAACGACCTGGTGTAAAGACCGGTAGAGAGGAATACATGGATAAAAATCTTCTTATTCCGGAAATCGAAGCTAAAACCATTCTCACCGAGTATTATCAGAAGCTTGCGGAAAATCAAGTAAAGATAGCCGTAAGATTGCGCCCAATTGTAGAGTCTAAGAAAGGCAAGAAAGTTCATCCAATCTACTATCTAGGGGTACCATCTCTTACAAAGCCATTAAATTTTGGAAATGGACAGCACAAGTAAGGTAAGGGAGACGCGATGTCTCATTTAATGAAAACTATTCGATGGATAGATACTTTTGAATCTCTACTAACTGACCTTGAGGATTATGTGAAATATGTTGAAGAGTCAGAAGATCGTAATTTGGAAAAAAAATCCTCGATGATAACCTAAGATTACTTCGACAAGCGATATTTACCAACGTTTCTGATGTCAAAACACCTTTAGGCTACGACGATTCGGGTTATGACGAGCTTCAAAAGCTCCATGACGAAGCAGAAGCTGCATTTCAAAGCTATGGTGAAGCTTATAGTCAGTTGGAGAAGAATCTTAGTGATTTCAATAAATCTAACTCAGAAGCGGATAAGCAGGCGGTACTAGCATCGCGATCCGCTGTTAAAGCTACCAAGGCAGCCTACTCGATTATGGTTAGTGCTTATAACGATAATCTCCGGGAATGCGACGAGGTTGATCAAATGGGTTCTAATGATACTACTTTATCAGCATCTGTAAAAGCGAAGACTGAGCGCACTAATACCCGCGCTAATTTCAAACATTTACCGCAAGGTAGCGGCCTTAAGAGAAAGCTAAAGGGGCGTGGTTTGAAGGGAGCTGGTGTAGCACCTTTGAAAGGTGTCGTTCGACGCGGGCGTACATATAACCTCAATGAGATCCAAGGATTGGCAACCCCATCCGCATATACCTACAAGCAGCTCGGTAGTAAGTATATCCGTATTCCTGACCTCGATGCTAAGACCCTCGTGATTGTGCAGCCAAATCGACGTAAATGTGGCCCTAAATGTCAAATTAGCGATAGCCTTCAATCAATGATTAAAACGCACGTCTACAAGCAGCATATCGATCAAGCCTCTTACGATAAGCTGAGCATCGATGATAAGAAGCTATTTAAGGAAATCCTAGCTATTACTCGTCTCCAATACAATTTCCACGATAAGCTCACGGATCCGTTAGAGACACTCCGAGCTGAGTATGACAAGCTGAAAGGGGAGATGGGATTAGGCAATGACAATCCGAGTATCATCAAGCAACTTAAGTATCTCACGGTTGATATGTACAGCAATCGATTGATCGATGATAAAGAGTTTAAGCAAATTATCACTCGTCTCTTATAATATTTTTGGTAATATAGACAATGTTCTTCTTCAATCCGCGCATTATTTCCAGCTCTAGTGGTAGCTACGGTGACAACACCGATCTCAACGTTGCTGAGCTGAAAGCTATCATGAAGTACCTAATCATCCATGATCGCCCCCAGAAGACTCAGGCAGCTGTTTGGGCTACTGATCTCGACAAGTCCATCAAGAAGGTGGATGCTTTCAACACAGACTGAAGGCGGTCGCGTATGGGCTTACCAACCAAAGAAAAAAAATGTCAAAACGTTTAGTTTATAGACTGATCCCGTTTCTCACCAGTTTATCGCGATAACCTCGATATAAGCTAATTTTTTATCGCTGATACTGACTTCAAGTATAGCAGACTCTTCTTCGGGGGTTTTGGTAGGGAGAAACACAGAATCACCAAGAACAATAATTTTGTCAGCTTGGAGCATGGTCGACCCCACAATATTATTCGGTTCATCGGTTGTGAGGTTTGTTCATAATTCTTTACTCGGTCCGCAGCCCATGGTTATAGTAGGTCAGAGATTGTTTTTTCGAGAGCTTCGATTTGTTTTTGCTGCCGAAGCACGAGCTTATGAAGCAAACAAACCATCTTTGAGTAATCTACCGAGTACTGAATCCCCTCTGTATCGACTTCTGCATCCTCAATACGCATATCCTCGTTTGGGACAAAATTAATGCAAAGTGGCAATCCAACGCGAATCAAATCTTGTGATTTGTACCCGAGCTGAAGTGGAATAGTATCATCGTCGCTTTGGTAGCGGAACAGCAACGGCTCGATACGAATCATAGCATCCGCTACATAATCATATAATTTCGTAACGTCTTTCTTAAGGCGAGCATCAGAGGCCGTATAACAACCGCTGCCGGCTAGAATTGCTCCTACTGTACCGATACCTACTGGGATAGCTGATAACGGGCCGAGAGTACTCACCAATCCTCCTGATTTCAAGAAATACGCTACCCCTGACCCACCGGCGTCGAGAGTTGTGGAGGCCGTCAGAGTGTTATGGAGACCATACAAAGGAGAAGTCGTACCTATCCCAACTCTACCAGCATTGGTGCCGCCAAGGATAGTCATTCGGGTAGCGTTGTTCGTCCCTAGCTTGAGGTCATTATCCGTACGAGCCAAAGAAGACTGCATTAGTCGATGTCGCTGAACTACCATTATTAACCTCTAGAACGGCTCTTATTGGGGTAATATTGCCGCCATACCAATCCTGCACTATACTGTACGAACCATCTAACCAATCCGTTAGAGATCCAGTCGTCGTTAGCCAAGAGGTTTGCTTTGCTGTTGTTTTATGGATACAGATACCAGTGCTGGTATTCATGTAGCTACAATAGAGGTTCTCTCCGACGCTCATACCTCCACTGACTTGCAATGTACCAGATGTTAGCGATGTAGCACTGACTGCTCCATCGAGTAATACTCTTCCCGATGCGACTAACAGAGCGTATGGATTTGTTATAGTCATATTAGTACCTGCTATTGGAGCTCCCGATATATAAACCGTAGCTGCTTTGGTTGTTATTACACCAGTGTTAGTCGCCGCTAGTGTGCATTGAGCAAAGCTGTTCATTACAGCTGTCGTGGCCGTCCCCCATGAAGCTGTCGAGGAGTTTGTATATGTGGCAGTGATTGTTGCTATTTGGGGTCCTGTAGTAGCCCATGAAGCAACAGTTTGGCAAGATCCGATATATAAATTTTTACCGATTCCAATTCCACCAGATACGGCCAGAGCTCCATTCGACGGGGATGTAGCATATGTTGTATTTGTTATTGAAGAGACACCAGATACACTAAGCAAGGCTAGAGTGCCTACCGATGTGATATTAGGCTGAGCTGCTGTACTTAGCGTTCCCGTTAGTGATCCGCTCACTGACAGAGAAGATAGAGTACCTACCGACGTAATATTAGGCTGAGCGGCCGTCTGGATTGTACCCGATAGCGATGTTGCCGAGACTGTACCGGCAACGCCAACCCCGCCACTGACCACCAATGCTCCCGTAGTCGTTGATGATGAAGCGGTTGTATCCGCGAAGAGAACTGCACCAGATGCAACCCACAGTGAATACGGTTTCGTTATCGTAATATTGGACCTGAAATAGGACTTCCAGCGATATAAACCGTTGCTCCGGTTGTATAAGTAGCAAATGCATTGGCGGTTAACGTTGGCCTCGCGAAGCTGTTCATTACCGAGGCTGAGACGGTACCAGAGGAGCTGGTATCGATGTATGTAGCAGCCGCAATCCTTTGGCAGGCACCGTTTGTTCCCCAGGCGACTCCTGACAATGAGGTACCACCGAGCTGAAGGTACTCAGATATGTACGCACCACGAGATGTAACTCCTCCCGTGATTACGAGAGCAGCGCTGTTCGATGCAGTTGCCGAAGTGTTATTGGTCAGCGATACAACTCCTGAAGCTGTGATCGCTCCCGAGGTAGTTAACGATGTAAGCGTACCTGCGCTTGTTATGTTCGGCTGAGCGGCGGTCTGTAGCGTACCAGAAAGACTGGTAGCAGAGAGAGAGCCAATACCAGAAATGCTTGAGCTACTGTTGAGAACTAATGCTTTGGATGGCGCAGCCGTACCTGGAGAAACTCCGTCCAGGACAGAAATCTCAGAGCTCGCTATTGAGACACCCGACATGGTCAAAGCGCCGCTCGTGGAAATACTACTCAAAGTTCCGACTGATGTGATATTCGGCTGAGTGGCGGTTTGTAGTGTGCCAGAGAGGCTTGTTGGTGATAGAGCGTTAATCCCCGATACGTCAAGCATTGAATTAAGTACTAGAGCCTTATCAGCAGCGGCCGTACCATGGTGATGCCAATGGCATACGATGGAGGTGCAACGACAGATGAACCATTAACCATTAGACTACTACAGCTAAGGGCTCCAATACCACTTATATCACTCCCGATTCCCGGGACAAGAGCTACTCCCGGTGTTGCTACTCCTAGAGTGATCACTGAGATGTAGGTAAGTCTGTAGTCATTCTTACTGAGATATAGAGTCTGAGCATAATCATAGGTTAGAAATCCACTAGCATCCAGGGATAGGTAGAATGCTGGGTTATAAACCGGAGAATGAAAAATTGCTTGGGGTTAGCTAAATCCGCTCATGTTTTGTCTCGAGCTATATAGATCTAACTATTTTTCATACACGATCATGAGTTCTATTCCTGACTTTGGAGCTTCACTCCCCAAGAAGTTTAAAAGCGCTTCAATGGGGGATATACCAGCGTTAGATATCAAATCCCTATTTCGAATGGTGGTGTTAGGTCCAAGTTTCTGTGGGAAGAACAACCTCTGCATGTTCATTCTCAAGCATTCTCTCATGTATTCGCTCATCGAACGATCATTGCTCGTAATCCTCATCAAGAGCTTTACGAATATCTTCGCGACAAGGTGGATGGGTTCATTACGTTTGCTGATCCTGATGCTCCACCAAACGTAGATCAAGTGCGCCATACACCAATCAGCTCTAATAAACCTGAACTTATCATCATAGATGACTACAGCAATGATAAGCTACTTCAGAAGAATCTGTTCTCACATTACTACACCAGGGGTCGCCACTTCAAATTAAGCACCATATTCCTAAGCCACAGCTACTTTGCAACCGATAAGATGATTCGCTTGAATTCGAAGTATGTTGCGATTTTAAAGGCTAATTCGAAACGAGATTTACAGATGGTCGTGAAAGATTTCAATATCAAGGGCGTTGATGAACGATCAATCGTCTATTACTACAACAAAGCCACTGAGCGGAAGGGTCAGATGTTGTTTATTGATTCCGTGAAGGGTCAAATACGCTACAATTTTGATATGCCGATCCGAATCGAGGACTAATTCCAAATTATCTACCAGAAATATGATCTTCCAAATATACTATTACGATGGCAAGCTTTTTAAAGCTCGACAGCACTAATCTCGTTCAAGATGGAACGAATTCAACATGGAAGTATTCATTTCCTGGTTCAGCGGCTGACTTCCGTGATGTACTTTGCGCTATCCAATCTATCACGATGTATAACAGTGAGTACAATATTGATTGATTCCAGTTCCAGAACACTACATTCAAACTTGAAGTACCTACGGCTGCTACTACGTCTATCATAAGCGTTAGCCTCCAAGACGGTATTTACTCGTATGAGGACATCAATCGATCCATACAGACGGCCCTTGTCAATGCTGGAGCTTATTTGATTGATTCAACGGGGAATAATGTATACTACATCAGAGTAGGTGAAAACAGTGTTTATTACGCGTGTCAGGTCGATTTCTCTCCAACTCCAACAAGTCTTCCAGTAGGTTATACAAGACCGGCTACAGGTCTATACTTCAGTGGAGGATCTGGTTTGCCGACGACTACACTTGTACCGCGCCTAATCATCGATAACGCTGAGTTCGGGAAGGTTTTAGGTCTGACAGCTGGTACTTATCCATCAGCTTCTGCTACCGTAGCCAGCGCCCAGCTATCGAACATCATTCCTCAGATTCACCCAACCAGTTCGTACATCGTTCGTTGCGATTTGATCAAAAATGAGTATGTCGCATCTGGTGATATCGTTAGTGCTTTTGATAGAGGAGATGCTGAAATTGGTAAGTTGATTTCGTACAAACCAAGTCAGTATGCTTGGATGAACTGTCATAACGGATCGAGATCAACTATTACACTCAGTATCTACAATCAGAATGACAAAAAGGTCATCTTTCGCGATACTTCAGTGTCAATCATGCTACTATTTAGACCAAAAAAATAAGCTGATACTTTGATGTTATTTTTTTTACAATCGAAATGATCCTGCTACCATGGGCTTCTTTCGCATAGCCCGGAGCTTAGCCATGTGATCCTTTGCTTCTTGAGACCCCTTGGCGAATTTCCTATCTTTCTTAGCTACTCCAACACCGTAGCGGCGGCGGACTTCACCTCGAAGGGACTTGATTAGATGTTCATGCTCGGGTTTGGTAGCTTTGCTCAGTAGGTACTTCTCTCCAGAATCGACTACATCGGTTAAGATGCCTTTGCGTTTAGCATACGAAAGCGCACGCTTTGCTCCTTTCTTAACATCACCCATTGTTAGTCGCCCTCCTCCTGGTGGTGCTAGTATCCCTAATGACGGTTTTGTGAAGCGACTGCTATCAAACCCTCCTACGGCGGGTTCTGATTTCACCTCGAGTTGGCCTTCGGTTGGAGGTACTGCCGCTTCGACCACCATTTCAAACCAGACCTCTCGTGGTGCTTTTGTTGTCGGTGCTGTCACCGCTAACGCAATCATGGGTACTTGGAACCATATGCTCAAAATCAAGCTAACTGATCTTCATCCAATTTTTCGTGAAATCGACCTAATGGCCAATCCGCAAATCCGCCTGCACTTCAGAGTCAATCAGGGTACTTCTGTAATTGCCGTTGATGCAACCAAGGGTATGTCCCTCACATCAACTACCCTATCGAGTGGTAATTCGTGTCCTGTAATGATTGCTGCTTCTAGCACTGGTAATCGTATGACGAGCGTTCTTGCCACTTATGCTGGTTTCAGTGTCTCTTGGGGCGCTGTAGCCAATGCTCTTGAAACCAATATTGATGGTACATACATGCCTTTCACGACGGCTCGTCTCTATGCACCGCTTGTTCATCTAGAGAATCATCTCTAAGCCAGTCAAGAAGGTTCGATACAATGATTGTTATGCTCAGTGGTTCTATCAGCCCGCTGGCATTGGTAAGCAATCGACTCAGCTCAATGCTTCCTTTGCTCTACAGCTATCTGCAAGTGTTAAGAACGCGAAGTATATTGCGGTTCTTCCGTTTGCGGAACAGACAAGCAACTTTGCTACCGCTGCTGTACAACAGTTCCAAAGTCCGTTCGACAGCAGCCCATGGACACTACAACCAGGTTCGTCGATTCGAAACTTTAACGTCCGTATTGGTTCGACTCGGACGTTTGATATCAGTCATGACTATGATTTCCACCATTTCACCAACGAGGTTGCTAAGATTGGTGCTATTAATGGCGATCTAACCCCTGAGTTGGTGAATGGTCTGCTTGATTATCAGACGTGGTCGCTCACTAACCGCATGCTTATCGCTGATGTTAGCCGTCTGACGGAGCGCGGTGTACCACAATCGATTCAGATCCAGGGTACGAACGCTGGATGTCAAGGTGTGAATCTGTTGGTTCTTGTGATCAGTGAGCAAGAGCTGACGTTTGATCGTCTAACGGGTGAAGTACTAGATTTTACTACGGCTTAAGCTGAATTCATTCTAAAAATATTTTTTAAGTATAAAATGGATTATCCATACAAGAATCCCACCAAAACTGATGCTATCTATGATTATCAGAAATTAGTTGAATTCGACGCATCGACTATGGGTCATTCCCGTGTAGGTATATTAGCGTGTGATTACGTTTTTGAGAAGCTAAGAAGTAAAGTGAGCTATGTAGGTCGTCAATCTAAATTTGAGGTTTGGAAGAACCCTGATAAGCGCCGAAAAGTGCTTAACTATGCTATGAAATGGTATAACAAAGCAGAATCAGAGCTAACAAAAGCGAATATTCGTTCTGTACTTGACTTTAACTACGGTTCAGTCTCTAATTTCCGTCCAGCGGTACCAAAGTATATCTATCACCGCTTCAAAGCAATGTCAGTCTTAGATCCATCATCGGGTTGGGGAAATCGAATGCTTGCTGCAATGTCAATGAATATTGACTATATTGGTGTTGATTCAAATAAGAAACTTCGTTATGGCTACAAAAACTGTATCAGACCTTTAAATCCAATTCAAATATTGAGATCATCACAGCGAAGAATCAGGATGTTGATTATAAAAAAATATTCATATAATTTGATTTTTACTTCGCCCCCATATTTCGATATTGAGCGCTATGACGGAATGGGTTATGTTGATAAGGAAACATTCCTTGATGACTATTTCATTCCAACGTTCAGGAACGCTTACAAATCACTTAAGACAGGAGGTCATTTAGCTATTAACTGCCCATCCGAGATGATCAAGCATTTGAGTTTCTTAGGAAATTTAAAAAAAATGAAAATGCCAATCTCACACCGCAATGGCGGAGGTTATGCTTCTCATGAGTTGATATATTGGTTAAAGAAAACTTAGTTAAGTTCCTCGAGTAGCTTTGGGCATTTCTCAATCACGTACTCGTTTTCACGAAGCCAGCCGATATAGTGCGGATCCATACGACTGATCTGTTTTAGGCTCTTACCTCGGTACTTGCCTCAGGTCATCATATATGAATTATCGTTAATGAGAAATTTGGAGTGTAGGAAAATCTTGATATCCTCGGTAATTTTAAGACTAGGTTGGTTATGCATCCAACGACAATAGCCAGTGTCAGAAGCATATACTTCCTCAATGGATTGACCTTTGTATTTTCCGAAAGTTAGTTCGATCGTCATGATGTATGTGTCGGTATCTATATACATAGACTCTTAATTTTTTTTGAAAAAAAAAATAATTGAGTAGTTGTTAAATCTCAGTGCTTGAGCGGATCTGAAACTACCCGTATATCGAAAAGGCGTTTCTGTCGCTCTCAGGTGGTCGAGAGGTCGCGTCGCCAAAACGGCTGCTACCCCAAAAGAAGGTTCTGCGACTGTTCTTGGTGGTAAATTACGGTAAGGAAAAAAACTGCCGGCGTAATGTACCGCTACCTACTACTTCCTTCTCATGCGTTGGCCATCCACGCTCATGTCGATCCAACTTCTTCGAATATAAGACGATCGGATGATCTGCTCCGTCATACTTTTGTGACAGAAATGTCCTGACGCGTCCGTCGTTACAATAAACGGTCGCTCAAAGTCCGGCAGCTTCAGCGTTGGCGTTTGCTGAAGTGCAAGTTTGAGACAGAATTATCCTTCCTCAACAGACTTTGTCCAATTCCATGGAGCATACCCCTTGGTAAGGTCCCTCAACGGACGAGCAATCTCAGCAAAATCACAGATAAATCTGCGATAATATCCTGCCAAGCCCAAGAAGCTCACTAACTCCTTCCGGTTCGTCGGAGTCGGGTACTTGTCTATCGCTTCCGTCTTTCGTGGGTCCACACTTACCCCTGCTTGCGACACAATGTGTCCTAGGAAAGCCACTTGTGACCGACCAAATGAACATTTTGCCAAGTGTGCAAACAACTTTTCGCGTCGCAGTACTAGACAAACTGCACGCAAATGCTCCACATGCTCATCCATAATCTTCGAGAAGATGCAGATGTCATCGAGGTACACGACAACAAATTCAAACTTGTCAAACAGCTTATGCATTAGCCGTGACCAAGTTCCTGGCATACCTGCAACTGCCATAGGCGCTACACACCACTGGTACGTTTCTTTATGTTTTCGAAACTATTAAAATGAACAGAATACTGTAGGCAACTCACTACAATATATTACTCTTAACCTCTTACTCCTATGCCACTACTCTAGATCCGTGCTCGGTACCTGGAGGCAAAAGAGGAAGTGAGCTCGTCTTCGGACTGCGTCCTCGGCAGCTTACTCTTCGGCCTCTTGTCGTCATCGCCTATGGACCGCAGGCAGCTCTCTGCCTGTACTATCCAGATCGCAGATGGCGATCTGAACATTTTCCTCTCGTACTTGCTAATATCAACATTAACACTTTTACGAGCTTTTATATTTCATTGCTCGACTGGCAGACAGGCGTTGTCTGCTGCCATTTCTACGAGTGGGGCGCGCGCTGCGCGCCTCCTTATTTAACACTCCCACTAAGTACTAGGGGACAATTTCAGTTCGCGAACGCCTAGTTTCTCTCTTAGTTTCAGGAATTGTTTTGTGGGTACAACTTTAGTGAGAATATCCGCTGTCATCTCTGTTGCAGAGCAATACGCTATTTTAAGGCGACCGGGTTCAACAAGGTCCCTCGTAAACAGATAGCCGATCTCAATGTGCTTATTTGCTTTGTGATTTCCGGTGTTTTTCACAATGCTGATGGCAGCGTTGCTGTCACACCATACCTGCACTGGTACCTTTTGAGGAAATACAATTTCTCCCAGCAAATACCACAACCACTCACTTTCTCTCGCTCCCTCACTTAGTGCGATAAGTTCAGCTTCAGCCGTCGAGAGTGACACGCCTCCCTGTTTGCTACTGCACCATGACAGACTCGCTCCAGCCATTTGGATCACATACCCGGTTACGGATTTACGTTCTTTTGATTGACACGCGAAGCTCGCGTCAGTGTACACTTCGTAAGTCACGTCTCTCGTTTTTCCATCGAGAAAGAGACCGTACGTTGACGTCCCTTTCAAGTATTTGAGTACTCGCCTACCTGCATCCCAATGCGTGCGGTTGTAGCAAGATAGAAATTTGCTTAATTCTCTAACCGCGTTGGCGATGTCCGGGCGTGTACCACGGACCAAATATTGGAGTGAGCCAACAATACCTCTGAAGTCAAAGGGCTGTGCAGCAATTTCGCTCAGCACTTAGTTTCGTCTCGGGCTCGAGAACGAGGCCAGGCACTTGTGGTGTCATTACTGGTGCGCATTCACCCAGTTTGCACTTTGTAATCAGCTCTGCAATGTACTTGCGCTGTGAGATCATGATCACACGGTGATCTCTATTGCGGTGCACCTCCATCTTGAGGATATAATGAATGTCGCCCAGGTCTTTCATTTTGAACCGGTTTGACAATTCGGCTTTCAGCCTGTTAATAAGTCGCATTTCTCGCGACATAATCGTCAGATCATCGACATATACCACGACTATGATCCATGCTTCTCCCACTTTTTGCACGTAGATGCAAAACGCTTTGTGGCAGCGTGCAAAACCCATCGACGTCAGAAAGGTATGTAACACTCGATACCAGATACGTGGGTCTTGCTTCAGGCCATAAATGCTCTTTTGAAGTTCACAGACCAAATGCACATGGCCTCGCTTCGCAAACCCGTGAGGTTGCCTCATATAGATCTTTTGCTTTCCGTGCATCGTGCCGTTTAGAAACGCAGTATGGACATCCATCTGATGGATATGACAGTCCAATATCGTTCCAATAGCCAGCACTAGGCACAGTGACTCGAATCGTGCCACTGGTGCGTATACCTCGTCACAGTCTACCCCAAACTCCTGGTGGTTACCTTGTGCTACGAGGTGTGCTTTGAACCGCTCAACAGTCCCGTCAACGTTATACTTTACAGCTAGTACCCAATGACACGGCAAGGCCTTACGTCCAGGTGGCAGTCGTACGAGTCTCCACGTCCCAATTTCGATTAAGGAGTCGTACTCAAGTTCCAGAGCCTGTTTCCACTGCTCTCTATAAGGCCCACTGAACGCGTCTTTGAGCGATCGTGGTGTAGGCACTTTGTGCTCTAGAATGTCTTGCGCAACGTTGTGCTCTAACAGTGCCTGGAAGCACTGATAGTCCGAGTATCTCTTCGGTTTCTTCGCCTCTCGACGTGGTCGGAGCTCGCGCCTTGGTGGCGTTTCAACGAGTCCAGTACGTCGGCGTTTCTTAACTCCCACTGCTGGGTTACTGGTTTGAGCAGGTTCTTCAGCTCCCACTGCACTAGTAGACCCTTTTTTAGGTTCACCAGCTCCCATTGCTCCGGTGGACTCGGTTGCAAGTGCGTCAGCTTCCTCTGCTGCGGGTAGCTCTCGCGCGGCAGATTCAATTGTGAGGGCCTCATCAGTCCCCCCGAACGCTCGCTGGACCAGGGTGGCTATATTGGTCGTATCGTACAACACGTCTCGTGATTGAATATGTTTGTTGTTATACATGTCCCACAGTCGATAACCCTTCGTTTCCTCCGACATTCCGAGGAACCAGCACTTTACGGCACGAGCAGACAACTTCTTGTCCTTTCTCAACGCTACAGGGATATGAGCAAAGCACACGGAGCCCCACACGGGTAGCTTGCTCACGTTTGGAGGTGTCACATACACCATCTCATACGGTGTCTTATTTCCCAATCGCGCCATAGGTGTGCGATTTTGCACATACGTCATGTACATAAGTGCTTCTGGCCACCACTTGTGTGCCATGCCAGCGTCTTTTAACGCGCAACGGACCCTGTCCAGTTTGCTCTGATGGTCTCGCTCTGTAGCACCATTCTCTTCAGGGCTGTAGGCATTTGACGTCTGGAATACAATGTCTTTGCTTTTACAAAAGCTTTTAAAGGCTGCATTCACAAACTCAGTTCCTCCATCGGACCTGATTCGACGAATCGTGAACTTTCCCTCTCGTTCCAGCTGCAAAAGTAGTTCATCTACTTTCTTAAATACTTCATTCTTGTTGTGCAGGACATAAGTCCAACGCCATGACGTATTGTCGTCAATGATGCTCAGAAAGTATTTTATTTTTCCGCAGCTGCCATACACCCCCATTGTTTTCATGGGGCCGTTTGTGTCCATGTGAATGGTGCTGATAGGGTGTTTGTCCCTCGAACCCTTCGCATTCCGGTAGGACATCCTCCGTTTCTTCATCTGCACACGTTGTGCAGAAGAACGGAATTTTTCTTTGACCTGACGCGGGTAACTTTGGCATTCCAGCTACTAAATTTGCGCCTAGCATCGCAATAACTGCATCCTTATTAAGGTGGCCTAGTTTGACATGCCACTCTTGCAGTGTCCGCTAAAACCTTTTATCATTAAGGTGAGCTAGCGGCTTACAGGGCTCTTGCTTCACTGCGTTACAGAGTAATTGTCTTTCATGAAGTGTCTTATTCTGAATATAATACACCCCGTTAATAGCGTTCGCAACAAAAACTAATTCGTTTTTGAAAAGTACAAATTTGTACTCGCCAGTTAGGGATCCCAACATTTGGTGCCCACCGCGCCTGAGCCAGAACTCGCTCAGAATGTTCGAGGTAGCATTTGGCACTAATGCAATATTTTCGAACAGAAAAGGTCTAATTCCTAGTGGACCATTCAAATACAATTTTATTGTACCAATGTGTGTATTTGAATGCTTAGAACCCTGTGCAAATGTAAACGTGTACTGGGTGTTGGGCTCCTTCCGCACAAACCGCGCCATCTCGCTAGTTAGGCCGTGTCCGCACCCTGAGTCAAGTACCCAAAAATTTGAGGTTAGATACATTTCATTATCTAACAGATATGGGTACAGATTTCGCACCTTTTTCTCGAACTCAGTCAGCATGCCGGCGAACGACTTCGTCGTCTCCGCAATCGCTTGATTGCTGTCCACGCCTGGCTGCTCTTCCATGGCCACGTCGCCGTCCGGTTCTTTACCCGCGGCTCGAGCCTTGCTCGTGGCGTCAGCATTCACTGCGTTGACGACGGTATCCATTGGCTCGTCTTCATCACTGAAGGGCAGCGTGCCCTTTCCCGGGGTCAGGGGCACCTCGAAGTTGCTTGGAGGCGGGCTCGTGTACCCATCAGTCGTCACTGGCGACGCGCCTTGTTCAGCGTTGCACGCGTCCACCGCCACGGCTTTGGCCAGGCACTCATCCAGTGGGACCTCACGTCTCACCTTGGCCTTGACCTATCCCTTGCCGTTGCCCCTCATCTTGGGCGTTGGCTCGTGCGCTTCCTTGCGAGCCTGGCGGCTTGGCCTTCACCAGATGTTCCGGCGATGCACGCCAGCTGCCTTGTCAAGTGCACGCTTGGGGCAGTTGATCATCTTGTGTGGCCCAACATTATTCATGTTGTTGTGCACACCGCCACAGTAGTGGCACTTCATTGCACCGATGTTGTAGTGCAAATCGCGCTCCGGCCCGTCTACGGCCTTGCGCTGGCCAAGCACCGGCCCCTTCGGATTTGCTGGAGCCGCGTTGACATGGTTGACGGCCTTTCCGCTGGCCAGAGCCCAGATCTCACTCTTGCTCTTGGTGCCGAAGATGGCATTGAGCTTATCGCTCACCTTCTCGAGCGTAAACCCATCCTGGGTCAGCTCAACCGAAGAGCCCCACATGTGCCTCGGAAGCACTCCAAGCACCATCACCAGCATAAGCTGGGAGGTCAACATGTGGGTGTGCAGAGCCTCGTGTGCATTCACGTTGACTTGGCTACGCAGACTGTTGAGATCTTGGAAGAGCTGTCCTACGCTCTTAAAGTCGGTGTTCACCATCTACATGAACTACCGAACCAGACCAACGACGCCTGCCGCATTGCTGAGGCTGTACTGTTTTTCAACAAGCCGCCAAATCACATGCACGTGCTCGTCCATGCGCTTGGTCGCGATTCCCTTGAAATCGCCCGGGAGTATTTCGCACAGCAGTCGCTTGATGTACGACGACTGCTGGCTTAGCAGCGTCTCGTGCAAATCGTGCTGCCATACCGCATCTTTATCCTCAGCAGGAGGCCGCGGTGGCATAGCCGGCTGGCTCTCGAGCAAACCCTCGAACCGAGTCAGCGGCTTTGCACGCTTGTGCTGCGGCTCCTCCTCCAGCGCGCGTTGTTCGCTCAGCGCCTTAAGGTGGATGACTAGCTTGCTCTTCCATGACGCGAAGTACAGAGGCTTCCCGCTGAGCCGCAGCGGGTCGACAGAGCTCTTGTCAACTTGGTGCTTGCTCATGATACTTGAAATGTTAAAATGAACAGAATACTGTAGGCACCTCACTACAATATATTACTCTTAACTTCTTACTCCTATGCCACTACTCTAGATCCGTGCTCGGTACCTGGAGGCAAAAGAGGAAGTGAGCTCGTCTTCGGACTGCGTCCTCGGCAGCTTACTCTTCGGCCTCTTGTCGTCATCGCACTATGGATGGCAGGCAGCTCTCTGCCTGTACTATCCAGATCGCAGATGGCGATCTGAACATTTTCCTCTCGTACTTGCTAATATCAACATTAACACTTTTACGAGCTTTTATATTTCATTGCTCGACTGGCAGACAGGCGTTGCCTGCTGCCATTTCTACGAGTGGGGCGC
>BSXT01000447.1:0-27093 GCA_030267785.1 Phytophthora fragariaefolia | reverse complement strand
CAAGTCCTACAAGTTGGGGTCGACAAGGCACTGGGTTCACTTGGTGCGCTTGTAGCAACTGCACAAGTTCCTCAATAACCTTTCCAGCTAGTTCAGGGGCGCCGTCCGTCAGTAACTCACGAAATACCCCAAACCTTAACACTACTTCCTGCATCAGAAAAGTGGCGACACTTTCCGCCGTGTGCTGCGTTACAGAACTCGCAACTGCGTATCTCGTTACATATTCCACAGCCGCTATTACATATCTGTCACCGCCATCAGCAATTGGAAAAGGGCCGGCAACATCTAATGCCCATCTGTCGCCTACTGCGCCTCCTCGTAGACTTCGTAGAGGCGGTATCACTTCACGTGGTTTCGCCTTCCGGGAGCCACACTCCTGGCATCCTCGTATCCATATTCTAACCTCTCGGTAGAGACCTGGCCACCAATACAACTGGGCCACACGTCCATAGGTGTGAGGTCCTCGTAGATGTCCACTCCACACATTACCATGCATTTCCTTGAATACTGTCGCCCATAGCGTTGGAGGCAGTATCACTCGCCATCCATTCGCCGTCTCAATCGTCACTAGGCCATACTTGCTCACTACGTTCATGCTACCATATTTTCCTGCTGCCAGCAACTTCTTCACGAACTTACTGTGCTTCTGCGCCGTCATAATTTCGTCGTCGCTCAACAGAAGCGTGTAGTCGTCCACAGTGTTGGTATTAGCATCATCGCCCATGTAGTTAGCGTCATCCGCCATCAACGCAGAGCGGTCCGTCACATTCTCACCCGTCGTGGCATTCGCCGTTGCCGCAGTCGTATCATTGGTTGCGCGCTTATCGTTCGCATCTTTTCTCGTAGTCGCCTTCGTCGTTCGCGGCGTCGTCACGGTCATTGGCGTGCTCACACCCGCCTCTGTCGTTCGTGTCGATGCTGTCATGCGTCGTTGACCTGTAGGTGCTTCCCGTCGCACCGGTGTCGTTTTCGTTCGCGCTGCGCACTTCGTGCGCGTTGGGGCTTTCGCCACATTCCGTCCATTACCATGTTCTGCCTTACTGGTCGTTGTAGGGGCATCATCACTCCGGTGAGTCACCGTTCTCATCCATGGGGCCTGAGTCACCGTTCTCATCCATGGGGCCGCCTTCTGCGTCATTCGCGTCATTGCGGGCTCTGTCATTGCCTCTCGTGTGCCGTGCGGTGCATTCGCGCTCACCGGCAGGGTCACAGTCGTCGTGGCCATGGGAGACTCGCGGCTTGGTGCCGTGTCATTCACGTCGCTTGCGCCGGCTGCCGTCGTTGTCATGGGCGTCATTCTGGGCTCCACCATCGTCGTCGCTTCTCGTACGCCGTGCGGTGCATCCGTGCTCACCGGTAGGGTCGTAGTCGTCGTAGCTAGAGGTGTTGTGGGGATCAGTGCTGTGTCATTCATGTCCGGTACAGTCGCCGCCCAGTGTACATGTCGTTCAGCTAGCTCACGAAGTCGTGCACTACGTCTCGTTGCAGGCACTACCGTTCGCTTTGCGCGCTTCCGTTTAGTCGTTATCGGGACGGGCGTCATCATCATTGCCGCGCCGTCGTTCTCGTTGACCGCCGTGGCGTTCGTCGCCGCGTCGTTCTCATCATTATCGTGACTCAGCACCACGTCCGTTGGTGGCGTGGTGGCGCCGTCCCTGCCATCATTCAGGGCCACCAGTTCCTCATCCTCGCCATGTCTGAGTGTTCGAGTGGCCGTGTCGTTCGCCACTGTCGCGTTGTCGGCGTCCGTCTCGTAGTTGTCTGGGGTCAGTGTGGCCGTCATTACCATTGAAGCTGCGGCATCTTGTCGGTCACGTGTCGTCGTCGTATGCAAGTTGTCGCTGGGTGTTGCGACGCGCATGTCGGTAACGCCACGCATCATCGTACCAGTCGTTGCTACATGTGTCTCTCGTTTAGTTGGTGGTTCCTCGCCCGCACTAGCTACATCACTAGCAGATACTACTTCCGATCGGCGTCGTCACCGCCGTCCTACCGCCGCTCTCACTGCTGCAGGGGCTCTCGATAATGCATCCGCCACTACGTTCGTTGCACCAGGTCGATATTCAACTTGAAATTCATATTCCTGTAGAACTAAGGACCAGCGCTGCAATCGTCCTGCCAGATTTGGTCGTGTCATCAGCCACTTCAAAGCCGAGTGATCCGTAATAATTGTGAACGCTCTACCGTACAGATATGGTCGGAACATCTTGACGGACCATACGACTGCAAGACATTCTAGCTCAGTAATCGAATAATTCGACTCAGCCGAACTATTAACTTTACTACCATACGCGATCGGCTGCCAGCCGTGCCCGTGATCTTGCATAAGGCAGGCGCCTAAATCAATCTTCCTGGCGTCCGTTACCAATCGAAACGGCAATTCAAAATTAGGGTAAAGTAGCAAGGGTCTCGTAGTCAACAACATCTTAACCCGTTCAAATGCAACCTCTTGGGCTTCACTCCATTGTCACTTCACATCTTTCATAAGTAGTCGCGTAAGCGGTTCTACAATAGATCCGAAGGCCGCAATAAACGTACGATAATTGCGTGCCAGATGGACAAATCTCTTAACTTCTACTGCATCAACAGGTCGTGGGAATTCTTTCACCGATTTCACAAGTCGTTCAGCTGGTTGAACTCCGCGATCACTCAAATGATGTCCGAGGTATTCCATAGAAGTTGTAGCAAGCGTGCATTTCTTAAGTTTCAGACTCAGGCCAGCCGACCTTAATCTTTGCAATACCCCTGCCAGTTCCACTACATGGCGTTCAATTCCGCCTTTCGTAAAAATGATAATATCATCTAAGTAGACAAGGCATGTTAACCAGGTCAAACCTCGAAGCACTCTGTTCATTAATCGTTGGAAGGTAGCCGGGGCGTTCGTCATTCCAAACGGCATCCTCTTAAATCGATACAGCCCACGTTTCGACATAAAAGCCGTCTTATGCCGATCTTCCTTTGCTACACGTATTTGCCAGTATCCAGAACGTAGATCTAGCGTAGTAAATAGCCGTGCTCCGCCTAAAGATTCCAAGATCTCGTCTATTCGTGGCAGTGGGTAAACATCTTTGCGCGTAATACTATTTAGGGCTCTATAGTCAACACAAAATCGCACAGAACCATCCTTTTTGCGAACCAGCACCACGGGAAGACCCCAGGCGCCTTCTCCATGTTCAATCGCACCCGCCGAAAGCATATCATCAACATTCGAATCAACCACGGCGTCCTCTGTTTGTGCTTGTCGTCGTCGTCGCATCATAATTGGTGCAGCGTCTCCAGTGTCAATGTGGTGTTCAACATTAAGAGTCGTAGCTGGAGGACATTCGTCCTGCGCGTTAGCTAAGTCACGATAAGCTCTAAGTAGTTTCAGTACGAGGGCTCTCGAAGTAGGTTCCTCCGTGCCGATATCAACATCGTGTTCATCGTCCAAGGGCGTATCAACATCGCCTAACACTTCTAACCACTTTTGTACGCGTTTCGTTTCTAGTTCTCCGTACATTTGTAGCAGCTCCATATCCTGCTTCAGAGGTATCCAAACACCTAACTCACGTTTACTTGGCAATCTGATGCGTCCTCCATACGTTTTGATAGCAGGTATCAGTGCTTTTCCATTCGTTACTTTAGTCACAGCTGCTGCAAGTAACACCAAGCCATTGTTCACAGTGGGTAGGAAGACTCCTCCCTCTCCATCAGGTGCCGCTATCGCTACTTCTACGGGTTGCACAGCCCGCATGCGTAAATTCATTGCACTAGCCAGTCTCACAGCTGCTGTGCTCGTGCTATTCCCTTCAATTGTCGTTCGGAACGGAATGATCACTCGCAGTCCATGGTAGCTCTATGTCGTTCTAAGAAATCTACGCCGACCAGAAACTCATCCGTACACCCATCGATAATGCATGCATCAATGGTCACTGCTTGACCGTACGCATCAATCATATCAAACGTCCAGACACCGAGCACGTCTAGCAAAAAGCCGCCAATGCCTTCAATCTACGCCACGGGAGCATCCATAGTCTTACGTTCACCGCGTGTCATCCAGTCAGTGCCCGCTACTGAATATCGTGCTCCGCTATCAATTTTTACATATTGCGTAGCGCCATCTACAATCATCATGGCGGTAGGGGGCCCATAACTCGCTTCCACCCGTACGTCGTTTTCAGTAGTCTCATGCGTCTCGGTGCTGCCGTGCCTAACTAAATTCACACGCACTCGTTCATCCGCCCGCACTTCGTTGGCATCAGCGCGCTCCCGTCGTCGTTCGGCTAGTGCCCTCCGTGCTTCTTTAGCTTGTCGCTGTCTCCGTAGTTGTTGCTCTTCGTCCAATTCAGCGACTACACGTGCAATTTCACCGCTCTTACTCATCCGTTTGTCAGCTTTCTCGCGTGCACGCTGTATACGCCGACGCTTCGCATCACGGCGCGCGCGCCTCATGGCCAAGCGCACCTTCGCTATGCTGCCGAGTTCCATCACCGCCTCGTCCGTCAACTCCGTGCCGAGCTCCATCGCTGAAGTCTCCGCGTCGTCCTCCGTTACAGTCGCCAACGATGTCACTATGTCGCCTTCCTCAGAGGTTGATACTCCTTCACACGTAGTCGTAGCGCGTTCCGGGGTGGTGCTCGTCGCTGTCGCCAGTTCTTCCGTCATCTTGCACTCGACTACGTCTCCGCCGCCTTGTGCATTACGTCCATCGTCAACATGCGCATCTACGTATCGCTGAGCTGTCATTGCCGGCCGCACTGTACTCACATAGCGCTCCGCTCGTCCTGTGTCGTGAGCTATCAGCTCCTCATCCACTCGAACAGCGATGGCTCGTCGTATCGCCGCCACACTCTCATCACTTGGCTGCGTCGGGCCGTTTCCATCCGTTTCGCTGTCGTCGGCAACCATCACTACCTTATCCTGCTTGCACGCCGCGCCATCGTCCATTGCCCACCGGGGGGTTCGTCGTGGCACAGAGTGTCGTAACCCCCCTACGCCACTCGTTCGCCGTTTTCCTGTAGCTTCGCTTCCTCGCGGCGCTTAGCCAGGTACTCCTCATTACGTGTGCGTGCCTCGTCGTCGGGACATTCACGAGCCATGTGTCCAAACCTGTTGCAAGCGTAGCATTTAGGTTCACCGTAGCGTCGATCAACTTGTGCCGTTCCGCCAGTCATTCGTGGAGCCTCGACGCCTTTCGCCTGACGCGTCACAGCCTTCGCTCGCCGAGTCGTGCTCTTCGTCTTCTTGGCGGGTGGTGGAGTTGGTGCAACTCCCGCCTCTTGGTCGTCATCACTCTGCCGTACGTAGTCGTTGGTGGCTACTGCTCGGTTGACCTTCGCCTTCTTATCCGTCCTAGCAGCCATCGGACGCATCATCGTAGTTACAGCAGTCGTTGGTGCCATCCGTTTTCGTGCAGTTGGCGCCCACATGTGCCCATTCCAAGTCCTTCCTTTTGGTGCGTCCCACAAACCGGTGTGCTTATTGTATACGCCACGCGAATTCGTGAAGAACGCTACCTTTTCTTCTTCAGTCACTTCAGCACTTCCTACGCCGGGAATAATCGCCATGTGTCCTGTAGTTCCACTAGCAGGCACAACATAAGAATCAGGGGCTGTCACAAACGCTTGCCCGATGTTTTCCATGCCTTGCGCAACATTATCAATTGGATCGTTAATCTCAGTAGCCTTGTCAACTGCTTCGTCCAGAGTTGTAGGTTTTGGCCGCTGCTTCACTAGAAGTCGCGTGGTGCGGTCCAGACTGCGACAAAATTGGGTCAGTAGCACACGCTCCTTAATCTTGTTGTTTCCGCAGAGATCACGCAGGGCAGCTACGAAGTCCGCGTATGTTTCATCAGGCATCATACGTCGCTGACCAACACGCCATTCGGCCATGGCCTTGTCCGGTCGCTCTCCATATCGTCGGAGCAGTGAGGACTTCAACCTCGTCCACGTCCTTTCATTGTCACGCAACTTTCGATCTAATTGAACCCACCAGCGTGCAGCGCTATCCTGTAGCTTATTCCCTAGGATATAGTAGAGTTCATGATCCGTCCAATCTCCTCGTCCAGAAAGTCTCGCTCCTTCCAGTGCCAAATCGACTCATGCTATCCATGTAGTTACAGACGTTTGCGGTGTCGGTAAGAACGTGGGCAAATCTAGATCGCGAATCGTACGTCGTCGATTACGGTCAAAGTCTCGGTCTCCAGGCAACGTAACAGGTTGTCGCCGCTCGCGCCGTCGCTCATCATCATCACTAGAACTTGAATCGTCATTATCAGAACTGCTAGACGACTCGTCGTCGGCACTACTGTCTCCACCATTATCATCATCTCCATGTAGTTGGTACGTGACCTGCCGCTTGGGAATTGTCGTCGAACTGGGTTGCGTCGCCACTGACGGCGTCGTGCTCGTAGTTTGTGCAAGGTTCGGCGTCGGTGCAGCTGCTAACGTCGTCGTCGCGGTGGCAGAACACGTAGACGCGCTCAACTGGTCCAATCTCGCGTCGATCCTTGCCATGGTAGCCGCCATCTGCTGTAGTGCTGCCGTCAGGGCTGCCATGGGTGCTGCCGTGTTGCTGCTACCGTCGTCGTCACCGGTTTGCCTTCGCTCTTCGACTGGAGGGTCACCGTGTTTTTCGTGGTCGCTGTCGGGGTTATTCTCGTCAGCGGCATCACCCTGTTTAGTTTCTTCACCATCATTCTCTCGTCGTCTTACATCGATGGGCGCTATGCTCGTGTCTAAGCCAGCAGCTGGGACCCGAAGCACTGCTCTCGTCTGATCCTTCTTCTGCGTTACCACCGTAGTCTTCGTTCTTGCCATGCTCGTCTTCGCGCGTCGTGGGCTTCTTCTAAGTCCGTCGTTTGTCCGATACTGCCCCTGTATGACCACCATGTAACGTGGCTGCGTCCCCACACGCTGGGGTTGGTCGTTGCCGTGCGGTTTGAGCCCAAAGTCCGTCAGGCCGACGACGTCACAACGTATGACGCCGCGCCGGGGTGTGTCCGACTGACAGCACCTCCTATTTTATTTAGTTCGTACAACGGATCACAGTAACTAGCCTACCTACTAGCCTACGATGTCCACCTACGCTGTCGTGCACGACCGCGGAATCTGTTTGGAGTCGCTATCTTAGCCACTCGGACGTACGCTCACACGCGCCTGTCCTAATCGTTGCAGCCTTCAGAAAACTAGGAAGTAAGCGTGTCTCCTGTCCGTCACCTCACTTTGTCGTTCACCACAGGCAGTTGTCTACCGTAAACGTCGTAGCCAAACTCGCTTCCGTTCGCCGTCCTACTCACAGTCACTACCCGCTCTCTCTCGTTAGCTGGCAGATCTAGACTTCCTCGCCGTCTAATCCAGAACCCCTTCGGGTTGTGCGCCACCCGTGAAATTCGGAACTGAACTCGTTCGCCGAGCTCGCCGTCGTGCAGCACATCGTGTCGCACGAGAGGTCCATTGGGTTCACGTACCACGCCGACGACAACTTCAACGTTGCCAGCAGTCGCGCGTTGCACATCCGCCGCCTCACCATTAGCCATCTCATAGTTAGCTGTTGCATCATTTGCTGTCGTACTGGCCTCCTTACAATGCTATGGCGACGTGCGGCCCATACCACTGGCCCACCAGCCATCTTCAGCGCATACCCCGTAACAATCTTGTATCTGGGCAATTTCCCCAGTCAGCATCCACGTAGCCGTCGATTTCCAGTGAGTTGCCATTTTGGTCGTTTTGGTTCTTGGAAAACACCCCATGGTTAATATCCCAGGATACGTTTGAGTGCTCCAACGTGAAGGACATTCGGGTGCTGCACAAAGCGGCTTAGGTACGCCACAGGAAAGACTGTATCGGGACGTGTACTGGTAGCCAAGTACATGAGCGCTCCAACTGCTTCACAGTAAGGTAATCCAGGCTCCTTATCGTCTTCTTTTGCCGCTCGTAACGTTACTGTGGTGTCCATCGGCGGTCGGCAGCCCAACAGCATCGGCGAAACCAAATCGATGTAGAACCTCTCAAGCGTACTTCTTCTGGTGCAGGAAAGATTCCATTCTCTTGCTAGTCAACTTGAACACCGAGGTAACTGTGAAAGCGTCCTAATTCTTTAATTCCGTACTTCTCGTTCAGTCCTGCGAAGAACTGCGACTTCCATCGTTCCGTTTTAGTGGCACAAATGATATCGCTCACGTAGACGAAGATCAGCGCAATGGTTCCTTCTGCATCGGCGTAGTAGTACAGGCATGGCTCCGTCGTACTACGCTGCAACCCCTTCTCGAAAAGCCACCCGTGAAGCTCGTCGTACCAGTCTCTTCCGCTTTCATGCAGGCCGTACAGGGCATTGTTCACCTTGCACACTCAGCCTGGTTTCAGGAAAGCCGGCAATTCGCGGAATAAAGCACGCCGTTTTTCGACGTCCGTTGAGATACTCCGTGTTGATGTCACACCGGAATGCCAAAAACTTCAAGACCTTGCATAATGTCACTAACATCCTGAAAGCTACAATTCTGACAACCGGTGAAAAAGTATCAGGAATCTGAAAGGCAACTCCGGGAACTTCCTTGTCGCCTCGCCCACATCATTTTGGTCGGTATCGCAGGATGTTGCCTAGGTCATCTGTCTTTGTCTGAAATCGCCACATAGTCTCGAGTAGCCTGTCGCCCTCTGGCGTTTCGCTTTCCGGAACTCGTCTTTTTTCTCCATGGCAGCTAACTCTTTTTCCATGACCTTCCACCACTCCGACCTCTGCGGCAAGTCCATCGCTTCTTTCGCTGATCGCGGGGTGCGCACTTCGGACTCGTGTCAGACGCGCTGCTGTGGTTTCGCTGGCGCTGATTCCAATCCAATGGCAGCAAGTGCCGCGTACACCGGAAGTTCTTCCAATTCACACTCTTTATTTTGAGGTGTGGGAAGTACAATCAATCCTGATCGCTTGGTTTCTTCTTTCTCGGCGCAGATATCACCTTCACCATCGAGATTTCTGAGGGCTTTTTTCTGTCATCAGCTCTGCCGAGCAAAAAGCGTCCTTAGAGATCTCGATGGTGAAGGTGATATCTGCGCCGAGAAAGAAGAAACCAAGCGATCAGGATTGATTGTACTTCCCACACCTCAAAATAAATTTAATGTGTACTTGGTACTTGCAGTGCAGAATGGAAAGTGAGATTAACACTGAGAGTTAAGCTGTCACCTCTTCGTAGTCCTACAATATAGAATCCCTGGAAAACTTGATCTGTCCTTCGCGAAGTTTCGATGACCGTCACTCTTGTGCAAGTTGCCCTTGTGTGCGACACCCAATATCGCCACTACACATTGCTTATCACTCCCCCTCAACTTGCACATCGAAGATCCCGCTCGCTTTGCACAGCTGCACTAAACGTGGTGTCGGCACTGCCTTAGTTAGGAAGTCTGCCAGCTGATGTTCCGTTGGAACGTATTCGAGCTTGATCCGTCCAGCCTCAATGTGATCTCGCACAAAATGCGCTCCCAGGTCGAGATGCTTAGCTCGCGGCGTGTACCCTTGGTTCGTAGCCATGCCAATCGCGGATTTGTTGTCCATCTGCAACGTGGTCGGACCTTCAGCGCTGAACCCCATCTCGTCGAGCACGTAGCGCAACCAAAGCACCTCCTAAGTTGCTAGGGCGAGCGCCATATATTTTGCCTCAGCAGATGACATCGCAACAGTGGCTTGGCGTTTGCTCTTGTAGACGACTGACCCTCCTCCAAGTAGAAGCAATACACCGGATGTCGAGCGCCGGGTCTTTTTGTCTCCACCCCAGTTTGCGTCTGCGTAGGCTCTGATCCCGGTTCGGTTGCTCGAACTGCAGCGAACCCGAATTCCGCGAGTTGCTGTACCCTTGAAATAGTGGAGAACCCGCAACGCTGCCCGCCAATGCTATCCCGTGGACAGTCCCGATATTGCGAAAGTGTAGACAGGATCGCGCTGATATCGTGTCTCGTAGCATTGGCGACGTACAGAAGATATCCGATTAATTCGCGATAACTCCGCTCATCGTCATGCAGGGCATGGGAGTCATCTGAAGCGAGGTCCTGACCAAGCACTGCAGGGTTTCTGACAGGGCTGGCATCCACGTGGCTGAACCGCTCGAGCATCCGATTAATGAACTGCGACTGCTTCACTGTCAACTCCCCCTTTTCCACTGAATAGTCGATCTCCATTCCCAGCACAAATCTCGCATCACCGAGTGACTTTACGGTAAATCGCGAGCTCAGCGCCGTGCAAATCTCGTCCGCCTCAGCATCCGTCGCGCACCCAACTAGTAGATCATCGACGTAGAGAACGATGTATACGGGAGATAGCCCGTTCTTACCGGTGCGAACGAACAGACATGGGTCGGCACAACATTGCACAAATCCCATATCGATGAAAGCTGCTCGAATGGTCTTGAACCATACCGCGGCGGCTTGTTTGAGGCCATAAAGGATTCGACGTAGCTTGCAAACGAGACCTCAATCAGCACGAACTCCTTGAGGGACTGCCATGTATACATCCTCATCGAGTGTTCCATTCAAGGAAGCAGTCTCGATGTCGAATTGTCGGGTTTTCAGGCGCATGCTACAGCAAACGGCAAGGAACACACGGACAGTGTTGAAGCTTGCCACCGGTGAGTAAGTGTAGTAGTAGTCGACACCACACGTCTGCAGACATCCGAGAGCTACCAAACGATCCTTGTAGCGCACAATGTTGCCCTTCTCATCAAACTTGTGGGCAAATACCCACTTGCAACCGATTACGATTGCAGAGTGAGGACACCAAAGTAAGTCCCACGTGTGGTTGCGAACATGAGACCTGATTTCCTGCCGAATAGCCTCTTTCCAGTGCTTTGCTTCTGGTGAAGCCATAGCCTCTTTGTAGCTGGAAGGTACATCCATTGCGGCCAACGCGATTTCGTATTCATCCAGTCGGGGGCGCTTGGGGTCTGGCTCACCGTCACCTTCATCAGCTTGGGTAGTCATGTGTGGTTCATTGTCCAGTAGAGGAATCGCACCGTTTTCACTGCTGAATTCGTCACAGCTAGTCAGCATCCTCGTTTGTTGATCACGGAAGCCGCGACCAGGCCTTGAACCACCGCTAAAAACAATGCGATTCTCACTTGAAGGCAATGATCTGGTGGGTTCTGGTGCTGCAATCAATTTTGAGGACGACAGTGCAGGGAGTTGAATAAAGCTATCACGAACGGTGGGTACTTGGCCTTCATCACGTGCACCTTCAGCTCCGTCGATACGCAAAGTTCTTGTCAGTGATTCGCTTGAACGCATCCTGTCACTCATCTCGCGCAGGTTAGGCTGAGAGCCCCCCGCAAGCGAAACCACTGACGAAGGCTCCGAAGCTGGAGCATCATCCTCCTCCATACTCGACAGTTGCCCTTCCGTCTCGTCGACTTCCATCCCCGTAGCTGGTGCATCTCGAGAAGTTGGTGCATCCGAGGGCACAAATTCATCGTCATCGTCCACAGCGGCCTGACGCTGGTGCTGGCCATCCCCGTCGTGCATCAAAATGGCATTTCGGTATCGCGCAGGCGCGCGCTCATCCAGGATCACCGTTCGTGTCATCACAAGTCGTTGGTCCTCGCAATCCCAAACTCGGTATGCCTTTGACCCATCCGCGTACCCCAAGAAAATACACCGATGAGATCGCGCGTCCCACTTCATCCTATTGCTCTTGTCCAAGTGAACATATCCATGTGCGCCAAACACTCGAAAATAATCGAGCACTGGTTGCACACCATTGAGAACTTCAAAGGGGCTCTTGCCGCGGCGCGCGGTGTTCAGGACCCTGTTGACAATGTGTGCCGCCGTCATCACAGCTTCACCCCACCACTGGCGATCTACTTCCATGTAGTGCATCATAGCTCTAGCCATCTCAACGAACGTACGGTTCATTCTTTCAGCTAGCCCGTTCTGTTGTGGCGAGTACGGCGCGCTGGTCTGGTGCACAATTCCGTTCAATGCACAGAACCGATTAAACCGCTTACTGGTGTACTTTCCTCCATTGTCGCTGCGCACACACTACAGCTTGCAGCCCATTTGAGTTTCAGCGAGAGCCTTAAACGCACGAAAGCGATCAAACACTAGCGCTTTCGAAGCGAGCAGATACACATATACGAATCTGCTAACGTCATCAATGAAAGTGATGACATACCGGGCACCTCCCATGGATATTGGCTTCATGGGGCCCGTGACATCGGTATTGACGACTTCAAGTGGGCCATGAGTCTTTACTTCGCTTCCTGACTTCCGTGCAAATGGAGTTGTCGTCATTTTGCCTTGTGCGCAACCACCACAGACAGCGATATCACAATCTCCTTCGTGGTTTAGAGGAGGCAGTCCACCACACGCTCTCGGCAGCACGTGCATCTTCGAAGCTAAAACGTGCCCGAGGCGGGCGTGCCACAGCACACTATCACTGGCAACGGCTTGAGCTGCTCGGACCGGACCCGGCTGCTCCACGCGCCACACGAACAACTTGCCCCTGCGAACGACCACTCCAATAACCTCGCTGTTAACCATCAGGGTCGCTCGATCCCGCTCAAACTGCACTAGCACTCCACGAGCCGTCAAAGCCGGAACCGAAACCAACTTCCGGTCGAGGTGAGGCACATACAGTACTTCAATCAACTTCACCACTCGTCCAGACTGGAGACTAACCCGCACGGACCCTTTTCCTTTCGCCGGAAGCTGCCGGCCATTGGCCACCGTGATCACGATCGGCGACTTCAGCTCTTCGTACTCGACGAAATCCGTCAAATCATCTGTCATGTGGCAGCTCGCCCCACTATCAAGGAGCCACGTCACTTCACGCACCGGGGAATTACTCGCGCGGCGAAAACAAATTCATCGGTTGTCTTCTGACTCTTCAACGCCGGGCGGTCTTCACGTTTGTGGCCGAAGGTGTCGCAGTTAAAGCACTTGCCACGAAACTCGTTCTTGCTTGATCGATGCCCACGAGAACCTCCGCTACCACTCTTGACATTACGACCGCTACCCCCGATCCCGCGACAACGTCCACCACGACTAACACGCCGGGGGTTGAGGCCTTGAATGCCTGCTCCTTCTCCTCGCGCTTCCTGACCACTTCAAATCACGACGCAGCATCTCCTTTGCGTCGAGCAGGGTCATCTTCCCATGCGCCTCGATAATGCACACCATCGCATCGTACTCTGGGGGCAGGCTGCCGAGCAGGATTACGAGGCGCTCGTCCTCGAAACCGTCTCGCCGACATCAGCCAATCGCGAGCACAGATCGTCGAATCGTACAATGTGCTTCATCAGGTCTTCCCCTTGTCCTAGCGCGAACGCATGCAGTTCTTTTCGCAGTTGTACTCGATTGTGAAGCGTTTGCTCTACAAAGAATTCCCGAAGCGTCTCCCACACCTCGAAAGCAGTTGTCGACTCCCGAATCATGGACTGATAGGTAGGGCTCAGCACCTTGGCCACTATCGCCAGCGCCTTCATGTCAGTGGCCTTCCATTCCTTCGTCTCGCGGTGCGCTGCATCTTGTGTCTTCATAGCGGTGCCTTGAAGCCCCTTCCTGGCCAACGCCATGCGGGCGTTGAATTCCCACAGGAAGTAGTTGGTGTCGTTTTGTATCTCGTTCGGGTTGGAAGCGTTTGGGCTCATAACCTTTAATTTGTACTTCGTACTTGCAGCCCAGAATGGAAAGTGAGATTAACACTGAGAGTTAAGCTGTCACCTCTTCGTAGTTCTACAATATAGAATCCCTGGAAAACTTGATATGTCCTTTGCAAAGTTTCGATGACCGTCACTCCTGTGGAAGTTGCCCTTGTGTGCGACACATAACATGTGCCATAATGTAGCAGGACCGCCGCTGCAGATTGCTTATCAATAGAGAGTGTGAATTGGAAGAACTTCCGGTGTACGCGGCACTTGCTGCCATTGGATTGGAATCAGCGCCAGCGAAACCACAGCAGCGCGTCTGACACGAGTCCGAAGTGCGCACCCCACGTACAGCGAAAGAAGCGGTGGACTTGCCGCAGAGGTCGGAGTGGTGGAGTCATGGAAAAAGGGTTAGCTGTCATGGAGGTAAAAGACGTGCTAGTATCCAGGAGGAGATCTGGAGTCTCGATCATAATCAAGCCAACTATCACTACGTAGAGCGGCCAAACAATGTTATTGGTAGGTCATATAGCAACTGGGATTAGAGCATGAGAGGCTTCAGGATAGGACACTTGATAGTTCAACTAGCGTTTCCGAGCCACTCGCTGGCCCCCGCGCGTCCGTAAGAGCCTGGTGCTCAATCTCAATCACTTCTCAATTTGCTTTCAAGCAACAAGCAACTCCTCCTCTTCCTCGACCTCTCCCGCAGGCCAAGGACCCCACCAGCAGCCTCGACCTTGGGCCCGCCGACCCAGCCAAGCTTCCTCCTACGCTACGTGCCATAGTAGCACTCGTCGTGTCAAGCATCAGCTCAAGTTCAAGAGCTCAAGGCTAGGGTGCTCGTGGCCACATAGTGGGAAGCGAGGATTCTGTGATTATTGGTACAAGCCACATAGTGGGGAGTACTAGGTCACAAAGGGGTTGTCGTTAACAGCACGAACTTAACGTTTAGTGGTTAGTTGGTGTGATTGCACGCTAGTGTGGTACAAACATCCGGAGCTCCTTTGGTTGGTCTGTGGTTTAGTGCTTTTGCCTTTTGGTTAATCCCTGTACCGCAGCAGAAAACAGGGAGATTAACTTCTGGATGGTTACTTACTTGGTGTTGCTTGATCTACATTCATTGCCATTGATCTGTTTGGTTCGGCTACGTTGTATGGGTAAACGAAATACCCGGGAACCCGAAGATCCGTTTGTCAACACCACCAAGTCCTTAACGAACCGTAACAAGGAGCTCGACAAGCTTCGTAAGGACTTGTGGTTAACAACGGTAAAACAGCTGAAGCTCGTCCAACTGATCCGAAACGAAATCCCGGGCTGTAACGACTCTGACGCTAGCAATTTGGTGCACGACATCACCGAGCTATTAAACCGTCGCGTTCAGCAAACCCAAGGACTTTTGGAAGGTTCATTTGACCACCCCATCCAACTATACAAGAAGCGTAGACTGTAAACAGAATTTAGTAAGTTCCGTTTTCATTTTGATGCTTTAGTTAAGGTTTCGGTAGATTCTACAAAGTGCACTGAGAAGTACAGCAAGTATGGCCCAAAGAAGAGGTCGTACGGCTGAGCGCCCATCTCCAAACCCTAGACCTCGTCAACAGAGTAGAACAAACGCTCCTGACGACTCTGAAGCCTCACGGCCAGCGTCGCGCTCAAGATCACGAGCACCGATATCGCAAGGTGCGGCAAGTGCCAATGCCCAAGCAGATCCGACCGCCCAGGCTACTTCAACTCCTTCTGCAACTGCAGGCGAAGACACACTGTCCATGCAACAACTACTGTTGTATCTTACTCAACAACAACAGCAATATCAAGCCAAAAATACAAGCTCAAATGCAAGCCCAAATGCAACAGGCCAATGAGCGGTTCGCGTTTCTCGTGGCATCATGAGGCGAGCAGAAGAAGAAGGATCCTCCTGTGTATGAGGGATGATTCGGCGAAGACATCGAACCATGGATCTTCGCAACGGAACAATACTACGCCAACAAGCGTCACTTGACGGCAGCAGAGTCGTCAGACTTTGTGACGCTTATCTCGAGCAATTTGGGCAAGTCCGTATTGAATTGGTATCGTGCCTTTATCGCAGACTGCATGCGCATGAACGTGCACAAGACATGGGCACTGTTCAAAAGTCAAGGCAGCACACGCTTCAGGCCCAAGGATTTCGAGTATAATCTTCGAGAACGGATGTTTTTCCTAAAGCAAAAGGAAACTATCCACGAGTACGTCTCTAAGTTCCAGGACTTGTTGTCCCTAACTGAATTAGAAATCAGTGAACTAGAGAAGCGTTTCGTTTTCCAGAAAGGATTGCGGGAAGAGCCTGCAAAGAAGATCAAGAGAAAGAGTCCGAATGATCGCCAGGAGACCATTGAGATCGCCTTCAACTTCGCGTTTGCTCATTACTCGGGTAGACCACGTCGTGTTCCGTCCAAGTCGTTCAAGCCAGTATCAACGAAATCGGGTCATCGTGCGATCAAGTCGCGACCTCATAAAACAAAACACTTCGAAAAGAAGAACGATAAGAACGACGACTGGACCAAAACAGCAACATGTAAGAACTGTGGCGTTGTTAGCCGCATATCCCCATCTAAACGAAAGGAAGCCAATCGTTACATTAGTGGCGCGCTGTATGCTATCCTCCAGGCAGCAGCTCAAGCTTTCAAAGGCGTTGGTCAAGAGAGACCCGTCACCGTCTTTATCGACAATGGATGTAGCCTCAATGGCGTGTCCGAAGAGTTGATGAAGCGACTTGAGCTGGATGTGACCGAGGGTGAAATGATGCAAGTTTATCTGGGTTACGATCAGGTTGTTCACCGTCCCCGTCGAACCGTGTACATGAATCTGCAAATACCTGGTTTCCCTTTGACATCGTGAATATTCCAAGTCATGCCTGTTCCAGATAACAAAGATATTATCATCGGATGATGTGGCTCCGCGAGCTGAATCCGGATATCGACTGGAGTACAGGACGCATGACACCTCGCATCAACACGGAACCCCTCGCAGAGGTTTAACTACGACTGCCGAAACAACGTCCAGCCAGACGGGTTGCTGGACGACGCAGAGCTCGTGTGATACAGAGCCGCGAGATTTCCAACTACTACCGGCAGCAAGGCCACCATGTCGTCATGGAACGACGTGACTTATTTCTTCTCAGCAGTTTTTGATAATGTTGCGTCACGACAAAGACATCGAAGCCGTCTTTGTCATTAATCCGCATAACTCAGAGAAGGCTGAACGCATTAAGAGTCAAGGATAGGAAGCTCTCAAGGGCAATCCAGCGTATTTAACACTACGCAAGTACGCAAACACTGTGTTTCGTACGGAGCTCCCGAATGAGCCACCTCCCGTACGGGAGGGTATTGAGCACAAAATTTTGCTCAAGCCTGGCACCAAGCCGATCTCCGTAAAACAGTGGCGCCAGAGCCCTGAACAGACACGACAATTCAAGAATGGACCAAAGAGATGGTTCAAGCTGGCATTATTCGACTCAGCATGTCTGCGTTTTCGGCGCCAACCTTTTGTGTCAAGAAGCCGATCGGCTGGCACATAGTGCATGACTATCGTCAACCGAACCTAGCGACGATATTACCGGCTATTCCAATGCCGCGTAAGGAAGCTACCTTTGATGCCATGCCAGGTAGTCACGGGTTTTCATGCATGGAACAACTTTGGGGTTATTACCAGGATAGGCTACGTGAATGTGATATTCCGTTTACTGCTTTTTCGACCCCTCATGGTCTATTTAAGTATATCGGCACTCCCATGAGACTCCGAGGTAGTCCTGGGACATTTAACCGTCTTTTACAAAACGTCTTTGAGGCCTTGAGAGCCGTGATGAGGATATATTTTGATGACATCTACGTATTTAAGCAGAGTGAAGATGTCGCAGATCATTTTGAAGCTTTAGACCGTGTGCTCAAGCGGTGCGAAGAACAACAACTTTACGTCAAGTTGTCGAAGTGCCAGTTCTGCGTGGATGAGATTCCGTGCCTAGGAGACTTCGTCGGACGAAACGGTGTTCGAATGGATCCTGATAAGGCCCTGGATTCTCCGTCGGTGTCTGGGTCTGGGAATAACAGGCAAACAATCCCCAGACGACATCCCCTGATCCCTGGGCCTGGGAGCGTTGTTCCTGAAAATCGTTTTATTGGCCACCTGTCGTGCACCAAGCTGTCAGGTGAAAAATGGCATCTTGTCGCCGACGAGCTTTGTTGGGATGCTGTACCCCCCCCCCTCCTCCCGCCCCGGAAGTGCCCACCTCCAGCCCTCACCACGTTCGTTGCTAACGCTTGAGGTGGGTGACCTAGGAGAGAGCAATGCCCGTGACGGTCAAGTAGCTGTGCTCACCAGGAGGCCCTTCCTCATCCTTCACGCCCTGGGACTCCCAGAGGGAGGAAGTGGCACCGTTGAACAAGGAGCAGACTAAAGGCGAGTCAAAGTCCAGCTTCGTTCTGTAGTAATAGTAAATAGATTTTCGTTGTCGGCTCTTAGGCGTGAGACTATCGCCGATGCGCACGGGACTTCTAGCGAGACGCGTTTTGTAGCCACTTCAGTGTTGCTCTCCATGCTAGCCACTCCTTCGTCTCGGCGCTTGTGGGTCCCTGCAAATCGATGCCGATCTAGGAATAAAAATCCTCCAATATTCCCACCCCCTGGGGGTAGGAATAAAAGGCCTCTCGGGGAATAAAAATCTGGCCAATCAGCATTGACTCGTTTAATCCCAGACCCAGACACCGACGGAGAAACCAGGGCCTAAGGTGAAGATCATCGGAGAATGGCCAGTGCCCAAGACAAAGAAGCAAATGGAAAGCTTCTTAGGCACTACAGTTTATGTGTCAAGCTTTTACAAGGACTTCGCACAATTTGCAGTACCACTTCACGACAGCATGTTCAATTATTTGAATTTATTAAATTACGAAAAAAATTAAAAAAAGTTTTGATAAAATTAAAAGAAATAATTTTTCGAAAAAGATAACATAATAACCTTAAAAAATTCAATTATTGGTTGTAAGATAACTTTTGTTTTCCTAAAATAATATTTATTAATGTTTTAAAAGTTAAACCAAAATGTTTTATTGGATAATTAAAATCAGTTTTATTACCGATTTAAGCAACATTAAAATTTTATTTAAATAAATATAATAAAAAAGGATTTTATAAAAAAAACAAGGGTAAACGTCCTCGAGACGCTATCGAGGTCTCTGACGGTCAGCTAAGATGCTTCAACGACCTCAAAAATCTACCAGTGCTCAGCCTTCCGGACCTTTCCAAATCTTTTGGTATCCGAATGGACGCCTCGAACTTCGCAATCGGGGGAGGCTTGTTTCAGAAGGAGGGAGAGCTAGATGATCCGATTGCTTTTACTGGTTGGAAAATGAAGCCAGCCGAGCTGAACCACCCTGTTCGTGAGCAAGAGCTACTTGCAATCATGCATGCTCTGAGAGTATCGCGTGTGTATCTTCTTGATCGACCATTCACGGTCGAAACGGATCACAAGAGTTTTGAAATGATCCTGACGCAGAAGACGGCAACCACAGAGCGGCTCGATGGTTCAATGAGCTTGCTGAGTCTCAGCCTTTGTTCAAGTGGATTCCCGGAGAAACCAACACCGTAGCCGACGCATTGTTGCGAAAACCGGACTTCGAGCGGGAACCCGCTCAAGTAAGCTTGCAAGAGCTACTGGATGCAGCTAGGAATCGCGAGATCGTGGCGACGATCAGAACGAACAAAGTGACAGTGGCTCAAACCGCGAAGACAATGTATTCGTGGAATAAAGACCTACAGTGGATCATCAAGAAGCTGACGCGAGGAGAGGATGTGCCAAAATACTCATTGCAAGATGGTATCTTATACTACCAAACTGGCGAAGACGAAACCCCACGACTGTGTATCCCCGATGACGAAGATATGAACAATCGCGTCATCTGTGAGAACCATGATGCAGTATCCGCAGGTCATCCTGGTTTCTACAAGATCTACTGGCAGTACGTGAAAAATACTACTGGCCCAAGATGATGAAGTATATTCAGCGCTATGTCAACACGTGTGAAATGTGTCAGCGCAACAAGCCGAGACAAACCAAGCCGCCGGGACTACTTCAGCCGTTGGATATCCGCAAGGGTAGATGGACAGATATATCCATGGACTTTGTGGTATCATTGTCTATCAGTACCAATGGTAATAATGCCATCATAGTCATCGTTGACCGACTGACAAAGCGAGAAAAGGTCGTTGCAATGAAGATAATATATGCAACTACGGACATCACCGATGTGTTCATGAAGAACTATGTGAAGGATCATGGCTTATCCAAAACCATTGTATCCGATCGAGACACCCAGTTTACGTCCAAGCTATGGCCGAGTATTGTGAAGGCGTTGGGAACGCACCACAACCTGTCATCTGCATTTAGACCGCAAACGGACGGACATACGGAACGAACGAATCGTTTCATTGGAGACTATATCCGAGGTGCCATTATTCTAGCTCAAAATGACTGGGATGACTATCTCCATTTGGCAGAATTTTCCTACAATCGACGCGTACACTCCACTATTGGAATGTCACCTTTTGAAGCGGATCTTGGATATGTGCCTTACATGCCAGACGATGTGGCATTAGTGGGAATTTACAAAGTTGGAGAAGTCAGTGCGTGAGTTCTTGCTTCGTCAAGAAACTCAGCTCAAGGTCGCGCAAGACCGTATGAGTGAGGCGCAGCAGGGTATGAAGTATTACTACGACAAGAACATACTTGTCCAGAACTTCGAAGTGAATGACATGGTACTACTAGACGGAAAGAATTTAGATATCCGTCACAAAGGGTATGCCCAATCGAAGAAGCTTGCTCCACGTTACATTGGACCATTTCCAGTGTTAAAGAAGATTTTGAAGGATTCCTATGAGTTAGGAATATCGAAAGGGTTGAAGTTGCATCCAGTGTTCCATACATCACTGCTGAAACCGTATCGCAAGGACCCAAAGCGAAGGCAGCAAGTAAACAAGGTCGTATTAGCCGGTGGAACTGAAGGACAACTCGTTGAGGCCGCGATCGGTCATCGCAAGTACAAGGGAAAGCCGCAGTACAAAATATGGTGGCTAGGCGAATCGAAAGCCCAAGCAACCTGGGAGCCCGTGGAAAATCTGAATCAGATACCCGGACTCATTGACCTCTATTGGAGGCGAAGAAGTGACCAAGCCTATTTTCAGAATAGGCGTCTACTCGAAGGGACGTCATGTGACGTAGTCCATGTCACCGGCATGGATTGCCGCAACTTTCAACTACATCTTTTTGCATAAGAAAATTTACATGCATATCTACCAATAATTCTTGTGACTCATAAGGCACAAGGATAAAACTGAACATAAGAAGGTACATATTGATTGGTTAATAATCATCCAGGATCTACTAGTATCCAGGAGGAGATCTGGAGTCTCGATCATAATCAAGCCAACTATCACTACGTAGAGCGGCCAAACAATATTATTGGTAGGTCAGATAGCAACTGGGATTAGAGCATGAGAGGCTTCAGGATAGGACACTTGATAGTTCAACTAGCGTTTCTGAGCCACTCGCTGGCCCCCGCGCGTCCGTAAGAGCCTGGTGCTCAATCTCAATCACTTCTCAATTTGCTTTCAAGCAACAAGCAACTCCTGCTCTTCCTCGACCTCTCCCGCAGGCCAAGGACCCCGCCAGCAGCCTCGACCTTGGACCCGCCGATCCAGCCAAGCTTCCTCCTACGCTACGTGACAGTGATAGACTACTCGACGCTATGTGGCGATTTCAGACAAAGACAGACAGATAACCTAGGCAACATCCTGCGATACCGACCAAAATTATGTGGGCGAGGAGACACGGAAGTTCCCGGGGTTGACTTTCAGATTACACCTTGCATCCGAGTAAAGGATCTCGATATCCGAGCACATATCAGGCTTTGCAGGTGTCGGTGAATTTGTTGCAGGAGGGTTCGACCTTCACGTGCATGTACGCCAGAGCACCAACCTTCCTCACGTGATGGACGTCAGGCTTTCGTCCCCACATTTCCTCATATGGCGTACGGTTTGGTTCACTGGAGAACGATCGGTTCTTTAGGTACACGGTATAGTGCAATGCGTCCACCCAAAACGATGTGGGAAAGCCAGAGGCTTTCATCATGTCTTTCATCATTCACTCCCAACGTTTGGTGTGTTCTCTCTACCATATTCAGCCGTGACATTTTCTTGAGGGTCACCGTGTGGATAATTCCTCGGGCTTGGTACCAGTTCTTGATGTTGCGGTTTTCAAACTCACCGCCGCCGTCCGAGTACACTTCTGCAATTTTGTTGGTCGACCACTGACGTTCAGCCCAAGCTAGGTAGCGGTGGATCAGCCCATTTATTTCGTCCTGGTGCTTGGTTTGCACGGGATACACTGTCACGAAGCGCGCATGTGCGTACATCACTACTAGTACAGCCTGAAATCTCGTATAATTGAAGTTTCGTGGTGGGAACAAAGGTCAGCGAACACGAGCTGGTTTCAACGTTTTACCCCGCGGTCCAGCTTTTTTTGGCGGGGACTTCTCTCGCTGTTTTCCAAGCTGACAAGGTTCGCAGAGATCCAATTGTCTCTATCGCAGCAGCATCCCATCGGCCATCTGCCTGACGAATTGTGGGCAAATATGACCCAGCCTCTCGTGCCAGCTTTGCAAGTCGGCGACGCCGTCACTTAGGGGCTGGTCGCGCTGGCCGGTGCTGGTTCTCGGTCTGGTGATCACTCTAGGGAAAGGTTTATGGAGACTTTTGATTGGTTAGTCAGAAATGGGAATAGGGCAATATATGTGTCACAGCGAGAACCCGGGAACTCGAGAAAGCTCCGGATTCCCAGGTTCTCTGGGAGTCTAGCTCGCAGCCATAGCCAGTGAGCGCATTTTACAGTTACCACGCTTCTGGCCATGCCAACACAACATCATCTCGCTGCACTTGCGGCGAAGACCGTCGCCGCAAGTGTTGCTCTAGCATGGGCATTCGTGCTGCATAGAAATCCTCCGGTGAATCTGTTCACGTTTGAGGCAGCTATTGCGTTCGAGAGAATGCTAGAAGAAGAATGCTACAATGCTTGGTTCTGCCGTCATCTGCGCTGTTCGCTGGAGACGTTTCGCAAACGCTTCACTGCTAGTGAGAACCAGCAGCCTGTCTGGGATCCGACCCCATTGCTGACCCTATCCCTTCTCGCTGGCGCCGAGAACCAGCACCGGCCAGCGCGACCAGCCCCTTAGTGCGTAGTTGACCATAGCTTGTGGAGTTGGCGGGTCCTTCGGCGGCTTGTATTCCGATAGGAACCCATTATTTGCTGTGAAAATCCACAACCTACATGGTTGCATCTTCACTTGTTGCGCTATTGCGCCGTTCATGCTCAACGTGTATTCCAGGTTCGAGACTTCATAAGAAAATTGAAATCCCTGCTCGGTTGCAATGGACTGCGAGAATAAGTTAGTCTTCCCTGGCAAGTAGTACACTTGTCGGGTGCGGAAAACGATGGGACTCCCATCTACCAAAACCCATAGGTCAATGGCTCCGATGCCCTTCGGTGAGCTTGTGCCGTTATAGCCATGCACTTTAGCCTTCTCACGCTCTTGATGGGAATGGACACGGTAACTGACAAACCGCTTATATGTTGAGTCGCCCATTATCGAACACCCACTTACCTGCGATAGTACATCGGCTAATTGTACACGACAAGTCATGATGCCAGGAATTGGTGCACCGCGCGGTAACGAGTGCAGCTTCGTCAGTTCTTAAGAGCAGTAGTTGTACCGCACACCATCGGAATCATTAACGTCTGCAGAATACAGCTAGCACAACTCGCGCGTGGAAGCGCTCATTTTGAAACGAGGACGATGTCAAGTAGGCACGAACTTACCCCTGGAGAGGGGATGTTTATCGTGAATTGCTACACCTTTTCAAGGCACAAAAAAACTAGGCAACTTCATAGGACGCAGAGCACGGGAGCTGGTAGCTGAGTGTCTTGGGAGTTCAGAACTGACCGTGCAGCTCGTAATGAACGAGAAGATAGAGAATCCCGACACGAACTTCGAGGTGCGTCGACCGCAAGTTGCCTCGCTCGAGGTGGACCCAATAACTGTATGAGCTAATATTTTGATTTGCAGAAATCTCGGAGGGGGGAGATCGACAGCGAGTTATACCTCAAAACTTGATACAAATCGTTCTCGATAATCTTGACCAGTTTGCACTCAAGATGAACCTTCTCGGGAAACCCATATGAATTGGGTTTCTCAACCAATTGGATAAAAGCCCTTTCCCTTTTAGAAAGCTGTGAAAAGCAGACTTGGTTTTTTAGCGCACGGAGCGTCAAAACGAAGCAGAATTAGGGGAAAGAGAGTTCAATTTCGTGGGAAACAGGCGTGTAATTACTATGTATCTAACTATCACCATAGGTTTTTCCAATATAACATGTTTAAAAACGCGGCAAGATCCTGGTATCATGACTTGTGTCATGTACAATAGTGCCCTCTCCCTCTCGGTGTGGAGCGCTCTCCGTCTGTTGGTCTTAGCTTGCCACATTTTGCGTTACCGTTAAGTGGCGGCGGACGTTATCGCTGCCACCCGAGTTTTCCGGTTCCTTCTTCACTTCTTCGAGGCAGTTCCTGCGCTGGTGGCGGGGTTGGTAGCAGCCAAAACAGTTTTTGCTCTCTCGGTCTTCTTCATACTGTTTTTGCTGCTCTTCCGTCCTCTTCTAGTAGCCCCCCAGCGTTATTTGGCTCTCGCCGGTTTTGGCGTTTGTCTTGTCCCAGCTACCGCTGTGGTTGGGTGGCAGCTGCTTGACGCCGTTGCCGCGAATATTACGACCACCCCCACCTTGATTTCTGTTTTCGCTGATGGCCCGAGATTGGAGTTGCTTTTCTACAAGCTCTACTTTCTTCAATACCAATTTCTGACTTCACCTGCTCGGGGGTGCGGGCGGAGCAGAGCCCTCCCGTCAACATGAGCATCTTCAGCTCCTTGTAGTACGAGAGCCGCAATACCGACCTCACCATGAAGTTCCGGCATGACTGCTGTCTGCGTCGAGCGCTTTTAGCTGCTCACGCAGCCCTATCCTGCACAATAGGTGGTTCTCTACATCCGCTTCTGGGCGAACTGAAGCTCCTTCCAGCTTCTGGTGAAGCACCCGTTGGGTGCATAGTGTCGTCATCTCATTCTCGCGTCCCTCGATGCGGGCTGCCAGATACTTCCACATTTCTGACCCATAGTATTACTTGCTGGACCGGGGTGCGGGATAGCGAGCATGAGATTATCATCGCAAGCAGCAGTTCTTGCCTCAGGAACCGTTTCTCTTCCTCTTCCTCGTTTGTCACACAAACCGATGCGAAGCCCCGAAGCTTGAGGGCGCAGTGGCGGGCGCCCGTCGAGCACTTGAGAGTAAGATTGGAAGTTGAAAAGTGATTGATTGAATCGTTAGTTTGGCGTCGGCTCATTGCCGCCGCACAACCAGTAGTTCTGGGCGACCTGGATACGCAAACAAGTATCCAGGTCCCATCCTAAAGACTATCAATCTCAGATCCTAATTCTATCCTAATCTACCAATGAGAATCTACTAATCCAAAAAGTAGCTTGATCCAAATATGCGACTCGCGTCCCATAATCAAAAGTTCGGCTCGAACTTGATTCTTGCACATCTCTAGGATTTTTAGCCAATGAGGTCGCATGAAACTCCATGTTTATGCGTCCCATCATCATGATTATTCTTGATATTGACCAGTGGGATAGCATGTAACGAATATAAGCCATGCAATGTTTTATTACGCTGTAGAGCGTAAACAGAAAGGTATACATTAGCCATTGACGTGGGAGTCCTCTGCCATCGCATCGGCAGACGGACGTCCACGTCACATGACCTCCCTTCCAAGAAGACCCCGCTATTTCGAAGCTGGCTTTCTCTTCTTCGTTTCCCAGTACTTGTCAATGAGACCTGGAATCTGATTCAGGTTCTCTACTGGTTCCCACGTTGCTTCTTCGCGTGTTTCACCAAGCCACCAGTATTGGCGTTTCTTCTTCTTGTTACGATGACCAATGACTTCGCGCACAAGTTGACCTTCCGTACCGTCCTTCAAAATCACTTTGTTCACACTTCGGATCCGTGATTCATCACTGCGATACGGTGTGAAATACGGGATGCAACTTGAGACCCTTCGATAACTTCAGCTCGTATGAGTCACGATGAATTTGTTTCACAACCGGGTAAGGTCCAATAAACCGCGGTGCGAGCTTCTTTGACTGTGCTAAGCCTTTATGACGAATGTCCAAGTTTAGTCCATCTAGGAGTACCATATCTCCAGGGTTGAAGTCTTGAGCAAGCCTGTTCTTGTCGTAGTAAGACTTCATACGAGTTTGGGCTTCACTCATTGTATCTTGTGCTATCTTCAAAATTGCATCTTGCTTGAGCAGAAATTCTTGCGCCGATTTATGCAACTGTGCAAATTCCGGGTCCCTAGCCACATCATCTGGCATATAGGGCACATAACCCAGATCAGCCTCAAATCTTGACATACCGATTGAGGAATGAACACGCTGTTCTACGCGAATTCGGATAGATGCAAATATTCATCCCAGTCATTTTGGAATGGGTTCACAACGCCCCGAGGATAGTCTTCAATAAACCGATTAGTACGTTCGGTCTGACCATCAGTCTGTGGGCGAAAGGCAGACGACAGGTTGTGGGTCGTCTCCAAAGTCTTGATCACTTCTTGCCAGAACTTGGACGTAAATTTGGAGACCCTGTCTGAAATGATCGATTTCGGCACGCCATGGTCTTTCACATAATTATCCATGAATAGCGCAGCTGTCTCTTCTGCTGTCGCATTCGTATTGGTTGCGATGTACTTCGCACGCTTCGTCAACCGGTCCACCATAACCATAATGGCATCGTTTCCGGTTTCCGTGCTCGGCAGTGCAATCATAAAACCCATCGACACATCAACCCATCTACCTCCTGGAATCTCCAAAGGCTGTAGTAGTCCGGGCGGCTTCGTTTGGCGTGCCTTATTCAGCTGACAACGTTCACACGTGTTGACATAGCGTTGCATGTATTTCGACATCTTGGGCCAGTAATACTTTTTCTGGACACCCAAGTATGTCTTAAAGTATCCGGGGTGACCTGCCGTGACCACATCGTGGTTTTCACAAATAACACGGTTCTTCATATCTTCATTATCCGGAATTACCAGTCGAGCATTTTCATCATCTCTCGTTTGGTAAAATAGCAATCCATTCTTCACAGGGTAGCGTGGTACCTCTTTACCACTAGAAATACTCTGCAACAACTCCTGAACTCTCCGGTCGGTAGCGTACAGTTGTTTGGCCGAGTGCGTCACAGTCGCACTTGGCGTTTGGATACTAGTAACAATTTCACGGTTTCGAGCAGCTTCGATGAGTTCACTGAGACTAACCTGAGCGGCTTTATGCTCAAAGAGTGGGTTTCGGGACATTGCATCCGA
>BSXT01000446.1:0-27781 GCA_030267785.1 Phytophthora fragariaefolia | reverse complement strand
CGACTGGTTAGCCCGTTCGGTTCGGAGGCGCGCCGACTACGACGTCAGTGAGGTGTTCACTCACCTACTTGTCGCCCCGTCGCCCCACGTCGCCGTCGTGGACCGTTCATCCACGACGCAGCTCTCACAGCGAGTGTGCAATGGCACTCACTGTCTGACGTGTGCAGCCACCATCGTCGACCCAACCAGCGGTCTGTCGTCGCGGGCTCGCGAAGACACGAGAAACCACGCGGTCGAGCAGTGGCTCCCGTTCGCTGATGTGCCTGTTGCGCAGGCCCCTACCCTGCACGACGCCGGCGTGGTCGAGAGAGAGCTCCTATACCTAGCGGGGGGTGAAGTGCCACCCAGCGAGCCCTCATGTAGGGAGACTTCGGCCTCGAGCAGCGGCTCGAGGTGACTGTGGAAGTCTCCGCGTAACAGATCAGGTCGCCGCCGTCTCCGTCGCAGAGCTCCTACCTTCGAACCAGTACAACACCGCGAAGTTCTCAACGTCGTTGAGTACGAGGACGGCTCACCAAACCGGGTGCGTACCATCGAAGTGGCGAACCCTCCCTCCTATGCGGCAACTATCACGCGGCTTCCAGGCCTCTCCTGGAAGCATTTCCTCCGCGACTTGAAGGCTAGTGAGATCGAGCAAATCTGCCTCCTCCCCAGTTCCGACCAGCCCGCGGTACTCGCCAACACCGCCTCCGACGATGTTTCATCGTCGCGGCCGAAGGCAGCTGAGCCGAAGTCCGTTCGCGAGGAACGTTTCGCCGCACAGTCTTGGGCTGCCCTCCATGACTCGAACAACCCTGTCTATCCGCTCGCGCGCGAGTTCGAGGACATATTCCCCGAGAAGATCCCGGCGGAACTTCCCGCCGAACGGGGTGTTCGACACGAGATCGATCTCGTGCCCGGCTCGAAGTACTGCGTGACGCGGCAGTGGCGACTGCCGCGAGATCAAGTTCAGGCCGTCGCCGACTTCTTCGAAGGCCACCGCAAGGCCGGCCACGTGTGCGAGAGCACTTCGCCGCACTCGAGCCCGGTGTTCTGCGTGAAGAAAGCGACCGGCGGATGGCGCATAGTTCACGAGTTCACCAAATTGAATGACGCCACCATCCCTGCGCAGACTCCAATCCCGCGCAAAGCCATGGTGCCAAGCACCATGTCCGGAAGTGTTATCTTCAGTGCGATCGATCTGACAGACGGCTTCTATCAGATCCTCATGAGAGAAAGCGACATCCCCCTCACGGCGATCAGCACTCCCACCGCATGCTCTGGGAGTGTCTGGTAATGCCACAGGGTCTGAAGAATGCTCCGGCGACTTTCAATAGCATGGTCTCCCACGTGTTGCGTCCACTCCGTGCGTTCGCACCGAGTTATTTCGACGACATCGTTGTACACAGTCGCATAGAGGATGGCCTCAGCGCAGTCGATGTACACCTGCGGCATCTGCGTCAGGTGTTCTAGAAGGCGCGCGAAAACAAGCTCTACGCCAACCTCAAGAAGTATATGTTCTGTGCGCTGGAAATTCCAGTGTTGGGCGCAACGTCAGCAAGGATGGCGTCGGCTGATCCTGAGAAGATATCGTCGATTCGTTCTTGGCCGACACCCAAGAACCAGACGGAGCTTCGTCAATGGCTGGGTCTCGCCAACTACCTCCACAAGTATACGTAAGATTACGCGGGCCCGATCCAGCCAATGTCTTTCATGTTGAAGAAGGATGTGGTATGGGACTGGCATCCTGAACACCAGGACGCGTTCGAGGCAGTGAATAAGAGTCTCGCTTCCGCTCCCGTCGTGATGTTGATTGACACATCAAGACCCTTCCACGCCGTGTGCGACGCAAGTGACTTCGCCATCGGATGCGCCCTCATGCAATTTGACGATGAGGGCCGTGAGCGTGTCGTGGGCTATCAGTCACGACAGATGGAGCCTGCCGAAAGAAACGATCCCGTCCACGACAAAGAGCTACTCGCGATGCACTACGCTCTGATTAAATTCAGAGTGTACCTACTCGGCGAACAGACGTTCGCAGTTTACACTGATCATGCTTCACTGCGAACAGCGATGAAGAGTCCTCACCTCTCTCAGCGTATGGCACGATGGCTCTCGTTCTTCGCCGAGTACAATTTCGTTGTTTAGTACAAGCCGGGCAAGAAATATTCTTGCCGACGCGCTCTCCAGGCGTCCAGACTACGACCTCGGTGATTAATTAACGCGTCATCAGGGAGACCCTGATAACAAAGACGATGATGAAGACTGTGCTGTCTGCATGGAGCTAGGAATTTATGCCACCGTGTCAAGGCCCGTTCTGTCGCTGCGTCAGCAAATTACTGACGCGTATGACGACGTCGCATTTTATGCCGGTAGCATTCGTTATCTCCGCAATCCCACGGCAGATGCGCTCGCGAAGTTGTCGCGCCCAACGCGTGATACAATCACACGTTACGACCTCGACCGCGATCTCCTGACTTACACTATCGATACATTTGATACGCCGCGCGTCGTCATCCCCGCAGATGACGACCTTCGTGCTCGTCTGTTACACGAATACCACGACGCTCCCGCCAGCGGTCATCTCGGACGCGTGAAGACGTTCGCAGCCACCTCCCGTGATTTCTTCTGGCCGCGCATGAACAAGTGTATACACAAATGGGTTCGATCCTGCGAGGTTTGCCAATGTGTGAAGCCCACTACTTCAAAGCAGGCCCCGCTGCGCCTGCCCCCCATCGCCACGAGTTCGTGGCGATCAATTAGCATGGACTTCATTTTTCGACTTCCTCGAAACGCCCAAGGTCGCACCAGTATCCTTGTATTCGTCGACCGTTTCAGCAAGATGGTGCATCTTGCTCCAGTCGCCGCAGAAGTGACTGCTGACGAGCCAGCTGAGCTGTTCCTCGACCTGGTGTTCCGACACCACGGTCTACCGGAGTCCAGCGTGTCGGATCGCGATCCTCGCTTCACATCCGTGATCTGGACGCGGCTGTTCGCGTTATTGGGTACCCGCCTACTCATGTCCACGGCGGCCCGTCCAGATACGGATGGGCAAACGGAGCGTGTGAATCGCGTCCTTGAGAACGTATTGCGCAGCTACGCGACGTCTATCCCTTCCTGGCGCTCATTTTTACCTATGGCCGAGTTCGCGTTGAACAACGCGACTCATGCGTCGACGGGCCTGATGCCGTTCTTCGTCAACAACGCGCGGCACCCGCGCGTTCCGGCCCTACTCGCCGTCCGAAGTTCTAATCCGCCCGCAGTCTCCACTCTTGGGGGGGGGGGGGGCACCGGCGCCACAGTCGGTGCAGTCGTCGTGTGATCCCCCGCAGTCCGATGCGCCCCATCATGAAACAGCAGCCGAGGTCCATGTGGTCGAGGGTCACGCCCTCCATGGCGTGGCGTACGAGGAGCTCGCTGCAGTCGACACGGTGATGCCCGCCGCGCCCACCGTTGCCAACTTCGCCCCGAAGCCAACTCCGACGCCGATTGACTCCGCGACCGTGTCCGAGCTCCTGCTACACCGCCAAGCCGCTGCTGATCAGCAGAAGGCGAACGCAGATCGGCGAGGCTGGAAGAACATGCTGTCCTTCCGGCGAGGCGACCGTGTACTCCTTTCCATGGATGGAATCCAAGGCAGCGCTGTGACGAACTTGAGTGCGAATAAGCTCGCGCCACGTTTCATTGGACCGTTCAAGATCTTAAACGTTATTGGTGACGCCTACACGCTGGCCGTTCCTACATCGATGCGACTCCACCCGACATTCTATGTCGGCACCTCAAATCGTATGTTCCTGCGACGATCTCTGCGCTGACGGCTAATCGGTTGGAGCCAGCGCGGCCGCATTCGCTGCGCCCACAGTCGCCGCATCCGCAGCCGGCGCGTAGTCCGAGTGTCCCTGCTGCCGACGCTGACGCCGCGTCAGCCCGAGCCCTCGCCCTCACGCGAGGGGGTGGCCGAGCGAGGTCCCCCGCAGACAAGACTCTTCAGATGACGAAATCGCTCCAGCATGTCACGCCGTCCATGCACTTACCGAAGACTCGGCGAGGTTCTGAGCTTCCATCGCGTCATCCCTCGCTTGGTTCGTCTCCATCATCATTAGCCGATACTGCTCGGGAGTCGGCCGCTCCAAGGCGCCAGCCGGCTCGGAGCCAAGCGGCGTCGGGCGCTCCAATGCAACGCTCATCTCGGAGCCAAGCGACAACGTGCCAACTCCAGTACCAGCATGATGCCCCCCCCGCCGCTGGAGGATGGCTCGGGGGCACGCCGATGAATCGTGGGGCGCTTGGTTGATCACGATGTCCGCGCCAACCGTGAGGCTCCTCTTCACGGTACCCCGAGTACCACGAATAATCGCGCGTCCCGACATCAGCCCCGCGAGAAATATTATCGCGTCCACCGGCTTGGTTATTCACTGGCTGAAGATACATGGGAGCCGCGTAGCCGCCTTCTCCAAGATGTCCCCGATCTCGTGAACGACTACGATGCCTCGCTCGCCCCTGTGAACGCGAACAACTGCGAGTCCGCGCTCGCGCTGGTGAACGCGACCGATTGCGACGCCATGACACATGCCCAGGACTCCGCGATCGACTGCGGTGGGCATCCGCTCACGGGTCTCCCGACGTCCGCCACCCCGAATCGCCGCAACCTCAAGTTCTTTGCGGGCACGCTCGAAACGACCGATCCAGCGACGTTCATCTTTGCTCAGCGGCCACTGCACCAGTTGGCGCTCCCATTCCTCTTGCGTTGGCCGGCTGCGATTCTGGCACTTGGAGCAACCTTCCACCAAGTGCACGTAGCACAAACGCCACTCTCGCTCCACCATCTCGCACAAGCGCGCACAAAGATCCCCAATAGCGCGTGTGCTGCGGGTAGCCTCACGATCGTCGAGCCACGACGCGAAGGACAGGCCTTCGCGTCCAGCGGCATTCCAGCGGCGGATGAATGCACACCACGAGCGCTGCAGCGCGCCATGTGTGTATGCATTGTTCGTCCTCTTCCCCCCTTTCGCCGGATCTGCCGATAGCGCGTGAAATACTGCTTCATGACGTCCAAGTTCTCAGGTCCCTCGGCGCCGCTCAGGTTGTACAGCTCCCACGGTTTCAAGTCCTTCTTTATGACGTGGTAAGCCGAAGGTCCGGCGCTCCCGGCGCCGGACTCGCTTGTCGACGACTTGGTGTTCTGCGGAATGGGCACGCAGTGTCTCCACTGCGTGCGACCGTTGCCCAGCTCGCTCCTCTCAATCCCTTTCTCGCTGCGACAGCACTCTACGTGGGTGAGTGCAACTTGGAGATGGGGGTGATGTAACGGGCGGATACAGAGAGTTACATAAGTAGGCAGGATACATATGGGTACATACACAAAAGTAGGTACGAGCACACGGCTAGCGTGTGTCCCGTTGTTATTACCGGATTGGATGAAATTGGGGAGCCAGACCCCTTTCAGCCAATCAGGTATCGACATAGATTTGAGTGGTTCACACGGAGACGGATGGCCGCCGCCTCCGTCCCAAAAATAAACAGAGTTGATTATACCCCAAACCCGATACTTGGTTTTATTATTATAGCTTCCTCCTGTAACTACAGTGTACGCTAGTGATGGTACCTCGTACCCCGTTACACTCAGGCTGCTGCGGCTCTGGAACAGAGATGTCGACGCATGGACAAGTCTCTGGCTGCCACTCACAAGGTTGTTCGACAGGATCGCGAGCACTTCAAGGCTGGCATCGCTTCATACGCCACGTAGCCTTGCCAGCTCCGTGAGTACTTGGAGGAGACCGACCGTTCAGAGCTCTGTTTCCGGGGGAGCTAGCTCGGTATCTGCATCTACACTGCCCACCGCTGTCGTCACCTTCCTGGTGGAGTTGGGTCCGCCGCAGCTGGTCATCCTGGATCCGCCCGCAACGTCGGGGTCCTCCGAGGCTTCTGTGCACATAACTCCAGCTTCCTCGGGGACATTGGGTGGAGCTGCATCTACGTCAGAGTCTTCGACGTCTGTGACTGTCGCCTCTGATGCCTGTGATGACTCGGGTCTGGTCATCCCTTCCACACTTCACAAAGGCAAGGACAAGCGACCAGCCAAGTCGTCCGCCAAGCCTCAGTCCACGCCACTGCCGCCCAAGAAGAAGCAGCGGCTTAGTCGCCCTTCCGTGGACTTGAAGGCTCGAGGGGCTGCTCAGCAGGCAGCGTCCGCGGCTTCGAACCGCAGTGGGGCCTAACAGAGCGTTCCGTCACCGCTTCCGGTAACCTCTGTCGCAGCGTCATCGGCGCCGGTCTCAGGGATTGCGGTAGTGACGTGCTATCGTTCGCGTCGGTGCAAATTGCAGGAGTCTGCTTGCACCTTTGGCGCAGACGACAACATGCCCGACAAGCCCATCTCGATTCGGGCTTCGGGGCTCGCCATTGTGGTGAAGCTGTGACGCCAGTTCACTGGGTGAGCCGCTGGAAGGACGGAACATTCGGACCTCGGGTTCGCGCTCTGGGAACGCGCCCACTTGGTCTCGGTCGCTGTTGTCGAGCAATGGCTCCAGCAGCTTTCTGACCACATTGGGTCGGATGCATCCGAGTATCTGGAGACGTTGGTGGTATGGCGGGCCTGCAACAAGGCTCGCAACCTTCGTGCAGACCGTATCCGGCTCCATATTCCAAAGCAGTTATGGCTTTTGTGCACTCCAGATGCTGGAGGCAAGCTCAAGTGTCCGCCCGAGATCTTGCTGGAGCCATCGGTTCTGCATTACTCGTTCGAGATCCTCACTTGGGCTCTGAGTACTGCGGTGTGGACCGTTGAAGTGGTTGACCTGGATGCTCGGCAGCCTTGGCGGAACTGCCGGTTGAGTATACCGGCCGAGCATTCGTTCAACACGACGTTTGCTCCCTGCAACCCCTCGGTCCCGCTCTTCGCCCCCGAAGGCACGACGCAGGAAGAAGTTAGAGCGGCTATAGTGTTAAACCCCGCGTTGAGGCAGTCCCATGTCACTGCTCCCTGGGTTCAAGAGTTCGCTGACGCCCGCGCTCAAGCAGCTGCAGACTCATCTGCAGCTGTTGACTCGACGTCAGACTCTTCAAGTGCCAGAACTCCGATTCCAGCAGCCGACCAAGCGGTCGGCCAAGCTGAGCTTGGAGAGCTGCCCCTGCCCAGGCTGGGCTTCACGTCCTGGCCGATCTCGCATCGACGGCTGAGATTTAGGTTTCGGTCCATCGTTTTACTTATTATCTACTTATTTAGCAACCATATTGAGCTAGTTCAGAGACTTAGCATCTCTTCATCATCTATTCCACGTCAATTTCCATAGTCAATCCACTTCATCATCATATACAAAAATAAATCCATACAATCATCGTACAGTAGCTATTTCTACAGGGCGGGCTGTACATCCCCGTCCGCAGTCCATTTTCATACTGGCTCCTAGTCCTCGTCAGCGACTTGGACTATTTGGAACCTCTGGGAAATGCGATTGTCACGCAAATAGTCATAGAGTAATCCTCCACACGAGAGGATGGTCATTGGTTCTCATGTTAGCTCATAATAGTCAACCCACTTCACTAGGAACTCTCTGACTAACCTCCAAGTACTCGTCTCCATTGGCCGTCGGTCATGAAGGATGGACTCGACTTCATACTCTCCTGTCAGCATGTCAGGCTCCCAACTATCCTCTGGTAACAACTCTTTATCGAAGTCTAGTCTCGCTTCGTCAGTGAGCTATCGGGCCAACCGAACCTTCGGTCGAACGCCGAACTCTCTCACTGCCTTCGGCCGAGACACATGGACTACTGGGTAGAATCTATATCCACTTCTATCTGGGAGCTCCAGTTCATACGCATATTTCTCGATCATCCTTTTAATTTGATAAGGTCCATGCCAACGATGTGCCAGTTTCTTAGTGAGACCTAGCATGATTCTTTCCATGTACAACCACACTCTATCGCCAGGTTCAAAGAGAGACCTCGGACTCTCGTCCACTGGTGCATTCGTATCCTCTGCGTTTTCTGGGCTGTCTTCAGAGCTCCCGTTAACCCTCGGTCGAGGTAGATACGCTTTTCTTTTCTGCTCAAAGAATTATTGTGCTCGCTTGCTCTTTTCGCTTTTTTAACCGCCTGATACTCTTTAGCCACCTTCAGCGCTATTTCTTGCTGGCGGTTGACCTCTCTTCTCCACGCTAAGGCATCTGATTGCCTACCGAACCCTCGTTTCAAGGACGACGCCATCGCTTTAAGTGTCGATTGGGCGTCACAACCATGTACCAGATAAAAGGGAGTCTCTTCCGAGTGGCGTCTTGCGAGTTATAAATCGCAAAAACTAGTCTCTCCACAATCTCATCCCAATCTTGGGGGGGGGGCTTCAGCATACCTAGCCCGACTACATTACTGTTGGCCGTTTGCTTGTGGCCGATAACACAAAGTCGCCCGCGACCGAGATTGCATCATCTCCGCGAACGCCTGAAAAACCTCGCTCATAAAGCGGGGATCTCGGTCATGTCTGACTAAGAACAGCGCCCCGACCTTCTGTGCGCACATTCTTCAAAAGCTTGCGCGACGCAAAATGCGGATGTGTCCGGCATAGCTTTTGCCATGACAAACCCAGTAAATGCGTACTGAAATAGCAACAGAGCTGTGTTGCCCCTCAGAGACTTCGGTAGTGGGATGACGAATCCATTGACACAATCTGGAGTGGCCGCTCGCCAGGATGTTCCCAGGGGAATATCCTCGAAGCTGTGGATGGCTCTTAATCGAGCTACAATCTGGACACGGCCTCACGTGCCTTTCGACGGCTGCGTACAATCCGATCGAATAATAATCAGCTTTGACTCGGTGGAAGTTTCTGACTACAACTTGATGGCCTCCTTCCAGTGCGTCATGACAACTCTGTAACACTTCCTGGACCATCGTTGTCGGAGCTACCCGACGGAGGACCTTCTCGATCATCCGATCCTTGCCCCACCGACGGTTCTCTCCTAAGTAATGCAGTAAGCCGTCGTCACTTAGCACAAATCGGTCCGCCATTTCCCAGGCTTCTCGGGCGGCTTTATATCCAAGACTCGAGCTTTCGCCCTTCAGCACCAACTTGAGGTTGTCCCAGCGGAGCTCCTCGTCTTGATCCTTGCCGACTCTGCGGCGTTGATCTTCTTGCACTTCTAGTGGGTCGACATCATCGGCACTGGGCGGCCCTTCGGCTGCCCCCTGGGGAATTTCACTATGTTCAACATGAGAAGGCTATGTGGTGGTTTCATTCGATGGACCCGGTGTTTCTGGTTCCACGGGTTATGCTTCAGATTCCACACCAGGGGTCTCCGCAAATCTCACTCGCTTCTTAGCGGTCTGGACTTGTTGCCTAGTTATAGCCGTTATAAACCTCGGTTTAAGTGCGAAATCGAAAAAATTGTCAGGCTGAGTCGCCGTGTCTTCGGACAGAGTCCTTATGGTACTGACTTGTGTGACTTCTCTGCTCGATTCTCCATAGATGACTTTGCGAATTCGTTTTAGTTGTACCAGCTTGCTCTTCGACTCCTCAGTTAGTTCCCTATTGGCTTCCATCGCCGCCAACGTCTCTACTGCGAGCGAGTCCACCGAAGCGTGGTATTCTCGGGTGACGTGGAGGTATCTGACGGATTGAAATCTGACTTCCAGCTTTCGGTGTACGTTCACCTGAGTCAAAAGCGACTCCTTCAGGCACGCGATCACCCCTAGAGATTCCTGGATTGCGAGTCTCGAGTCACCAACGACGACTAGGTCGGTTACACCATGAGCTTGCGTGGCTCGTAAGCCCTCGTGCATACCCATGTATTCTGCTTGATTCACCGTCGTTCTCTCGAGATAAGCACTCGCAGCGATCTCTATTTTCCAATCACGAAGTCGCCACAGGATCCACGCGCAGCTATTATACATACCCTCCGTGCTTCGGAGTCTTGGCCGAGCCGTCCAATGACAGAACGAAACCTCGGTGGCCGTTCGGGGGGGGGTGCATATAGCAGCGCAGGGTCCATTCGAATCATCGGAGCATGATTGAACGGTGGTGCAACGCATTGCAAAGTCTCGTCTAGCCCCACGAAATTAGTGATCGTGGAGTGGAGCCGCACTGTCGTCTTGCTTAACTCGGTGGACCACAAGGTACTACGGAGACAACATAACCGCAAACCGGGTGGATCGTCCGAAGCGTGTCTTGGATGTATTGATCGAGCCCAGTGTCGAAAACCTGGTATACGCGTTGATCGTACGCCCGATCAAATGGGTAGCACGTCTTTAATAGTAAAGGCAGCCTAGCACCTCTTTCTCGGCCGGGTGGTAATTTACCTCGTTGTCCTTCAGCATACGCCCAAAAAACGGACGGGGTGCATGATTCCATCATGTGCTTGCATAAGCGTAGTGATCAGAGCCCACTCATCGGCAAACATCATGACATGAATATCTTTGGTTCTGTCAAAGTGCTTCAGAATAGGCGCGACAGCGACTTTGCTTGGAGTGCGGCGCAACTTCGTTTAGCAGTGGCCAGGTCTCCACCGGGCCCAAATTCTTCCTCACGCACATGGTAGAGGGCAGAACCGTAGCCTGCAAAGTCTTGGATGAGCCGACTGTCATCAGCGCGCCGTGGAAGGCTTGCACTCCCTTTTTCGTCTTTGGGAACGAAAGCTCTGTAATAGCCTGAAGTTTGTTCGCATCAGCTCGTAACCCTTCTCGTGACACCGCATGGGACAAGAAATCAACTGTGGGCTGGACAAACATGCTTTTGGTAAAGCTGACGCTAATCCGGCATTCTTCGAAATGACTCAATAGTCGATCTAGTGTTAAGAGGCAGCAGTCGAATGACTCACCGCCGAAACATGTGTCATCAACGAACAATCTCCGTTCGAAAACCGGCACACGCGAGGATTGGTCTGCTTCGCCTCTAGGGAACATATCTCCCCTTGGATCGTTCACGACCGCCGAAAGGGAGTCGGGTATGTCCGAGCTCTCACGGTCTGCTTCAAACCGAGTTCGATCGGAGGATAGCAGTATCAGTAGTTGAGCCAGTGGCAGCTGTATCCGCGGCCTCAGCCTTTTGAAGCCGTTCCGCAAAGGCGGACCACTCTCCTCGAGGTTGAACGAAGCCCCACAGAGGGTTACCAATCATCCGCTGGTAGATAATTGGAGCATTTTTTAATCCAAACGCCATTCGCAGCCACTCAAAATGCCCCAGAGCACAAACAAACGCAGATATCTTCCGAGCTCTCTGAGTCATCATCACTGCCCAGAATCCACTGGCGGCATCAAGGGAGCAGTACCACAGATACTTCTCTATGTCCGTAAGTAAGTCATCAACCAAGGGCACCGCACATTCCGTAATAGCCGTAACAGAGTTTACCATCTTGTAGTCAATACATAAACGAATATCCACTCCATTCTTCTTCAGAACAATCACAATCGGTGAAGCCCACGGGCTATCCAAGAAGGCAATGAGACCCGCCTTCAACAATCATTTCAGCAACTCATAAAGCTGCTTCTGATGTCGAAGTAGTATCCTCCGAGCCTTCTATATGATCCGAGGATGTCCCAGGACATCGATATCCCACACCACGCCGTAAGCGGGAGGTGACAGGGCATTCCCACTCGAGATCATGATCCGCTCATGGCTCTTCAGAGCCTTCAACACGCGATCGTGCTGCTCTATGCTCAGAGACCGGTGCCGGACATGTGGTCCAGTATAATCGAGCGTAGTAGAGGTGGCCTCGGTAAGGTGCTGCAGAAACGCAAATTCGCGAGCATAATCTTCAAACTCCATAGCATTACCGGGGTGTTCTGACGCATTCGGAGCGTCGCGATCACCCCATTCTTCTGACACTGTAGCGGCAGCGAGATAGGCTCCTTCCAGTTTCAGTTGGGCTTCCGAACCCTCCGACATCCTATCAGAGCGCTCAACGGGTTTTGAGCCGAGATATTCTAGGTGCGCTACCACTACTTCATCTTCCGTCAAAGGCTCTGTCGTAGCTGTGGCACACTCCGTTCATCCCCATCAGACTCGCAGCCTTCCGAGGATTCGCTCGGCCTTCTCAGGATCGTGATGGGAGTCGTATACGACACTCTTTCCACCGCTGACGGCTGAGCTGCCAATCATCGTTGGTAAATCTCGCATTCGTCCTTATAGAGATCCGCATCTCTCGAACGGTAGTAAGTGAGCACTCGCCACTCGTTGTACTTGTCAGAGCCTTGCCGCACGTATCCCTCGGTTTCTTGGTAGGTCCCCTCTAGGAACCCACATCGCCAGAGGTAGACGCACCGGGCACGTAACTAGTCGGTCCAAGAGGGACGACCGCGCCGAAACTTTACAACCTTCGGTATCAATTCTTTCGTCCTGCGAATCCACAACTCGTGTGTTTCGTTGGTCTGAGGTTGCCGCATTGGCCGATAGTCTCGCGACTGAGATTTGTTGGGATATAATCTGAAGACCAGATCCGATCCCTTACACCGGGATGGGCGATGCCTCTCTGCACTATCGGTTAGGTAGGTGTACCCTCGAATGTGCACCACGAACCACGAGCGAGGGTTCGGATGCACTTAGGTTCGCGTTTTCAGGCTATCCCACTGTGGTCCCTCAGTAAGGGAGGGTATTGGTTCTTTCAAAACCTTGTACAGGGGAGCCGAATGAAACCCTCGGCGAAAGTCCAGGTACGCTGGGGGGGGGCTCTGCCTCGCACCCAGCAAACACACTCAGAGGCTTCTCTCTGCCTCAACACTCGGCCACTTCTCTGTCTTGGCCTTACCAGGATGACCTCTCTGTCAATGTACTTCGAGTTCACCGGCAGCCATTAACACACTGAGGCCGAGTGTATCCAGGCCCCCAACTAAGCTAGCTAGGCTTACCGTGGACGGACTTGGCCCTTTTGCCTTGGGGGAAATTCTACTCTGATTTAATAATTAGGGGTTATGTAGCCCCATATGTATCTTATCCTAGATCACTATACAAATATCAAGTGTGAACAAAGCCTTCGCTAATCACGCGACCGACCACGCGGGCTAAGTACTAATAATGTACCCGCCACTAATTTGAGTATTTAAAACACCCCTCGCAATACTGACTACTCAGAGTGCCCAGTCGGTTTTGTATTAGGACCAACTGAGCCCTCTGAGTACCTGTCACTCAACCGCGGTAAATGCCAATTTGTCCATCCCGGCCAATCAGGAGATATGACGGTATTACACCCGAAGGTTCAACACCGTTAGGCCTCGGGGCGGAGCTTTCCGCACCCGGTCGAATCCCAACACCACACTACGATGTGATATCCGGGTACGATGTCACCGACCATTCCTCTACTCTTCATCTTGTTTGCACCAGCGATTCGGTCAGGTTTCCTCTCAGTTTCGCCGCCGCCGTTATCAAGGCTGATGTACTTAACTATGCTCTTCGAACAAGAACCGAAGTTAATAGTGCAGCTGTTATGCCGATGGAACTGGTGGTGAAACAGAGCAAGATTATTGCTTCCAGTAGTCGCCGACGCCCTGGTCCACCTACGGAAGTTACCGATTCATTGAGCGTTCCGTTCAATGGTGACTAAATCGTTTCAGTCATTCGACCATCATCACTGCAACTAGTTCGGGTCTGACGTAGCATATTGTTGATTACAAAATGACAGCTCGAACTGATCTGTATCCAGGCGAAGCAGCGGTGCCGATCATCCGCGGGAAAAGATCGCGAGTTGCCGCGCCCACGACACGGTCAACTGGGAATGGTCCAAATGCACTTGACATAGCAGACAGTGACAACGACATTGTCGCGTCAGGGTTTTCAAGCTCGTCGCAAGGTGAAAATGTTCGTGACATACAGCATATGCACCGACCTCTTACCAAGAAAGGCGCGTGGCTCTTCCTGAGGACAACAAACAGCATCTCCGACTTCGACGACAACAGTCTGCCTAGGACTCGACACCGCGGAGTGGCATTCTACCCCTCGCCAACAGATCAACGAGTTCATTCAGTAATTGTACGACAGCGCCATACCGGCAAGGAACCTCAAATGCTACTCCAGTCTTTCCAGCACTCTCAACGAATTGATTTTATCGCCACCCCTTCTGTGCTTCGCGGGGCTCATTTAGTTTTGGATTGGGTCTCTCAATCATGCATTTTCGCCGGGCTCGCCCAGGTGATGCGGTATTTACAACGGAAAACGGAATTAACATCTGGGATCTCTCCTCTCGAAATCACTTGTCTGCACCAGCTCGACCTGCGTGTCTCGCAGATCTCATTGGTGCGCTATCACGAGTTCGCAAATAATTTCTATAACAAGGATACGCGCAAGTTTATTGGTGTGGCCTGAGATTTCGTGATTTTGTATGCTGACACAGGCTCTGACGACTTAGGCATGGCACGAATTCTCACGCACTGGATCAATATGAAGTTTAACAAGTTTAGAAATTGGTTGGTCACCAAAAGCCTTCATTCCGCTCTTCGGATTGCAAAGCAATTTAGTCGAAAAGACGAGGAGTTAGCGACTCTGAGGGAAGCCTTCCCTGCCCGCAACACCATGGCATCAACTACGGCGACACAGCGCAGTAGCAACAGTGATTCCAGCTCGCGTCCGAACAAGAACGTCGAGCATCGCCAGTCAACCAAGCAAAAAATACCGCACAATGTCATATTGTCGTTGCCCAGAAGCACCGATGGTCGGCGACTTTGCATGTGGTATGTATCAAACGTTGGGTGGAAAACGTCTGACTGTGTGTGTGCACATGTTATACCACCGGGCTTGACAGATGAAGCTAAAGCAGTCATCACTCAATGCTGGGGAGGCCTGGCGGATGAATTTAAAGTTTTATGAAGCCAACCACGCCGGGCAGATGCTGATTCAACGGCGGCAATCTCCCACACCCTAGACGACCAGGAACACAAACAGACTCGCTACAATTCGTTTATAAATACGCTCAAGAAGACACATGCAGCTAACGTCGCAACAGTGGCCCGGCATTGGGAAACTCAAGCCAGAAAATTTTGTGTTGAGTTGCCCAGCATGAGCCATACCACCACGGACGTTATTGATGATCAGCAAGTTCGATTATGGTCAGAGCTGGCCAACCGCGGCAAATTATCTCTACCGGGCAAAGTCCAAATCTGTCGTGGTCAAAAGAGCGACGATACCAGGCCGATCAAAGACTTGTACGAATTACCGCAACCTGCCCACCCAGATGGCTGACACATTTGCTCAATGGAATGTCATTGCCCACCATGGTGTTATCCCACACTGGTCCCACGACAAACCACTACATCCGGGCACGCGACCTGCGAACCATAGCAGCGTCGATAACCATAGGCGGAGCATCCGCCGCCATCTTTGAAAGGGGAAACAAGAAGGTCGGTACCTGATCGTGGATGCCAAGCTTCTCGCTCGGTGGCCTGAGTTGTGCATTAGTGCACTTGCTATTGTCGACAAGGCTGGTGGTGTTAAAGTTGGCATCCGCCTCATCAATGACTACTAATTCCCACCCTATTTTTTTTATTAATTTTTTTAAAAAATAGTTTAGGAATTTCAAATATAATTTATGATCGTTTGTTTATAGCTTAATTAGATAAAGCGTTAGTGGTGATTGTTATGATCGTTATTTAATTAGAATTGAGGGAATGCGTTAGAAAAAAATAAATCCCATAACACCATCACAACGTCAAACATTTTTATTAAAAAAAATATCACGAATTTTTAAAATTAAATCTTTAACAAAAGGTTTTCAACGTGCATCATTCGTCATTACTAACGGAATCTCGTTTGAAGTAAAAGGATTCGAACCTTTGATTTTCCGTACCAAAAACGGTCAACGATTACACAGACCGGAGTGACCATCCTCCGATCCCGTACAATCCACCGAAAGCTATCGCACGGCGAATTCATCAACTCAAGCAGTTGAGCCCAGCTACATCTGTATTGATGATGCTTGGGGTCGTGGCGGGTGCATTCCTACACGTTCTAATCCAGGATGACGCAGTACACATGTTTAGCTTTCGCTTCGGAAGACGTAATCGTGGTTGATCGTGGTCTATCGTGTGGGTTTGGGTGGTGTGGGTGCCCCTCCTTTTGCTCACTATCTGGCACTCTCATCAACTACTCGTACGAATTTAGAAACCAACTTACACAACAATTAACAACCAACGTGTGGTGTGATAATCACACGTGCGTTGACATCGACGAAGGAAATCGTTGCTTCGACGTCAACCTAGCACTGAGGCGAGCAATGACCACAATATTGGGAACAACCGCAACCAACGAACTCAACTGTACTCCCTGGTCCGCCGTCGTGAAAGCGCTAGTTCTTGTTTGGGATACCAACGCTGGATGTGTTTTAATTCCAGCCGACACACTCACTAAAGCCATCAATCGAGTTAACCGTTTACTAGAAGCACGTTTGATCACTAAGACAGCTGTTCTCAAAGCCATAGAAAGTCTTCGTCATGTGACGAGCCCCTCTCGACCTGCACGGTCATTCTTCCAGCGCCTGCAGTTTAGCGCAAATACAATACCTCGATTCGGGTAACGAAATCTTACCTCCGAAGCTCGTGAAGATTTGCACTGATTTTTAGTCGTCCTCAAATATCAGAACAAATTCAACTCAATACCGGTTGCCCACTTCGCAGATCTCTCTAAACCAACCGTGCATCTGTTTATGGACGCTAGTGGGGAAGGACTATGCTCGTTGGAACCAATCTTTAAGTGATACGTACGTCAAACGTTTTCTGAAGAAGAATCTTGGTCGCTGCCAATCGACGTGCGGGGAGGGCGTAGTGCAGTTGTTGTAGCGGGGCTACACATTCGGTTAACATCCACATTAGTGCAACATTCACTAATGAATACATTCGGGTGGGCCACATTGTAGTGTGGTTACCATTCATAGTAGGAAGCAATATTATCGGTATAAAGCAATATATATATATATCTACCAATAAGGAACATGCATTAGGACATTACGACAGAGATTCTGCCAACCACTCGTTGGCAGATCCTCTCTTTATAGATATAATTTTTAGGAGGAAATGCCAAAGTTAACATTTAATTCAGTTCTCATTTTCTACCAAAAAGTTATTAATTGCCTTTATTTAGATCTAACTAAACTAAGTACACCTTAACATAAATTAATACACCTACGCTTCCTCCAACACGTTGTGCACACGCACGAGTAAGCTAAAGTCGTGGGCTAAGTAAGCACACTACACATGGACCACCACGCTCCTCGACCGTACACGTCGTTCTTGGCACCTTCAAGCCAATTGTGACTGATATGGCCTGTACATATTCCACCTCCTTACCGTCCGTGTTGGAGAGGAATGCGTTGCGGCTTTTAAGGCAGTAGAAATGTCTTGTGCGATTGACCATCAGATACTCGGATCTCCTGAGCATGAAGAAGTATCCGATTAGTATGCTGCCACAGTAGACGCTGTCGCGGTCAAGAGAAGTCAAGACTGCGGTGAAGGAGTCGGAGAAATGGTGTGGTGATTGGTTGCTTCTTGCGTCTGGGAGCGGATAGGCGTTTGATGCCCTGCAGTATTATTACTAAGCGAGGTGCAGTTGGAAGCGAGAGGTCATTGTATCGTCGGTGGAGCCACCTAATACTGATGTGTTGATTTCCAAGGTAATATCGGTTAGCTCCTTGTGCCCAACACAGTGTGATGAATTAACGCAGTCGGCGAGAGAAATTGTTCACGTTTAGCCATCGTGACCACCCCCATTTTTCGAGCAAATCGGCACCTTTGGAGCCAGTGTGCGTGATACTTGGCATGGGTAGAGCTTGCGAGGGCGTGTCCGACCAGCAACGATCCCATACGGTTGATAGACCGTCGAAAGGAGGCTCGACTCGATCCTGTACAATGACGCAGATAAGTTAGCCCACATGTTTTCGTCGGATCACTGCTACTCCAAGCTCGAGATCCAGCATCTGCCATGAGATTCAGCTCCCCTAGAATGTGTGATGCCGAACACACGATATTGTATTGGAACTCTGCCAGTGATAAGAGACGATTGTATAGTTGCGCTGTCGGAGGTTTGCTGGCTCTCTTATTTGCCCAGGTCACCGAGGAGGTATTATCAATACGAAATTGAACGTGAAGTGGGGCCAGGTTGTACGGCCTTTGCCATCAGCCCCCCCAATGTAGTACAGCGATAACTGTAGTGGGTTTACTTAACCACTAGCTTACACGTGTGCGCACGTGTATGGCGAAGCGTATGTGTAGTTAACTTAGATTAAGTATACTTGGCTCTGCAAGTTTAGTTAGATCTAAATTACCCCCCCCCAGCTCTTAAACGTTGTATTTAACAAGATTAGTGGTACACACCAACTTCGCGCTTTTTGTACACATGTTGTATATACACCATGTTAAAGACATTGAAATGCACGCGGTTAGGTCCCAAACATGCAGCAAAGGAGCACTTTTCTTTCAAAGACCAAACACCATGTTCAAAAACAAGACACTAAAAAAACCAGTGACGATTGCTCACTCGCGACCTGATTGTTGGGTGCGAGCTCTCCCATCCGTCAGTTGGCAAAAAAGACAAACCCCATCACACCACAGAATGGCTGCGCGACGCGAAACACGTCGTGCCCACGACGCATTCATGGCGCGGCTCGAGGGCAAGAGTCTCGCCGAGCGGCAGTGACTGAATGCTGAGTACCGTGCGTACCTGAACGGTGAGCGGGACACAGACGCTGACTCTGGTGCGAACTCGGAAACCGCAGATGATGCGTCAACACCAGCTTCCCACCCACTTGCATCACTTCGACCACGTTTGATTCCTGCCCCACCGCGCGGGAAGAATGCAAGCTACTTGGCTAACGCTACGCATTTCATGGAGACCCGTTTGGCTGCAGAGGCAGCTGACCACACTACAGCATCGGGCAAGAAGAAGGTAAGCAAGCGTCATGAAGCGGCGAGTCGACGGGAGGAGAAGACTGCGAAGGAGGCGCGTGCGATGGGACGTGCCAATGCTGCTGCTGTTGCGCGCTCTCGAGCCAAGGAGAAGCATCGTGCGAGCGTGGCTGTGGAGGAAGAGCGTGACAGTGAAGCACGGCAAGGCGGTTTATCCCAACTTGAGCAGAACAAGGCAGCAGCATCCAAGGCCAAAGCTAAGTGTAAGGCTGTGGTTCCAAGTACAAAAGGAAAGAAAAAGCAGATGAAGACGAGCCCTCATGTTGCGGAGCCTGGGGATGAAGATGATGCTGATGATGAAAGCGCTGCATCTTCCGCAGAAGTCGTCCGGTACGAAATCCTCCCCATGATGTCTATACAACATGAACTGATCGGCTTATGTTGTATGCTACGTGCTGGTACCTTAGGGAACTGTCGGCAAGTGAAGCATCATACATTGACGAAACTGCAACAAATACCCAACGACCGGCTGCCAGATATGAATTTGAAACCAGGGTGTATATACCGTATCATTATTTTCGTTTATGTTGTATAGTAATTCATTCGGAATCGGGGGTTGCAGGTTTCGGTCTATGATGGCAGATGGCGAAGCAGATGGCGAGGAAGCCGTAGACCCCAGCAATACCCCTGAAGACTCTCGGTGGGATCACGACGCGCTAAATTCTGATGTAGAAGGCGACGCCAATTCTGACGAGTGGTACATTGAAGTCGAAATAGACGTTGCTGAAGGCACCATCGAGTCACCTGTGCCGAGCGGCAGTGCGGCTGACGACATTGCAGAAGAGAGTGATGATGCCCTGGACGGCAACGCCCTTCTTCAGCGCGAAAAGAACCGAGCTAAGCGGCAGCGTGAAAAGGAGCTCCTCAAGGAAGCTAAAGCAAAATTGTCGGGTGACTGGGAGGAAACGACGAGTATCTGGGGCACCTTGACGAAGGAGGAGATGGAGGTGCTTGCACTGGACCAAGTGGCATTGAAGAAAATGCGTGCAGACGGTTGGAATTTCGGTACGTTTACGTATTACTTCCATGTAGTATATACGACATGTCAGATGCTAGCGATGTTGTATTTATTATCTTACCAGACCGTTCAACCCAGCCACAACAAACCGAGTCATACCCTGGTCTGTACAATGGAGAGTACGGCCCAACTGAAGAGGTGCTGGAGCTAGCTGAATCGCCGTTGCAGATAATTTCTACTTCATGCCACCACGACTTAGGCGGCGGATTGCTACAGAAAGTAATAACTACTACAACCAGAATTTGAACGCACGAGTGGACAAAATGTATGCTGCTCAACAAGCCAGGGGGAAGACGGAAGTCGGGCAGCTGTAGGTTTGCGCGAGACAAAAAGACATGCAAAGATCCAGCCTGAGGACATTGTGAACTGCATTGGTTTACTAGTGGCCAGAATGCTATCACCGCACAAGCGACGATTCGCAGATCATTGGGCAACTACTCCTACTGGTGCGTTGCCAAAAGGTACTTTTGGCAGTTTCGTCCAAAAGTCTCGGTTCGATCAAATTATGCAGAATCTACATTTCAAGGTTCGATCAGTGGTAGACACACTCCAGAAGACCTTCGCAAGTGGCTTCAAAGTGCCGCCCGTTCTGGCATTTGATGAAGCCATGATTCCATCTAGGAGCCGCCACAATATTACTCGACAGTTCATGAAAGACAAGCCCCATAAATGGGGTACTAAGGTCTGTATGACTTGCTGCGCCAACACTGCCTATTGCCTTCGGTAAGTCGAAGAGCGGACTTCTACGGAGGTCCACTGATTTTTTTTGGCTAAGTTCTACATGTTGTATATTGACACGTGCGATATTTTCTAATGTTGCTTATACTCTATGCTAGGATTGAGATATTTTGTGGTACAGAACAACACGCGAATGAGCTGGGTGGTGATTCGCTGATGCTGTTTTCAGCGGACTCAAACTCGGGGCCGGCCGCAGTCATGCAGGACCTGCAGAAGGTGTTAACCCCACCAAAAGCCGGCGTTTTTCACGCTGTAGTCACTGATCGGTTTTACACGTCAATTTAGCTCGCCCAGTAGCTGCTGGCGCGTAATGTGTACTCTAATGGAACGATTCAGACAAACAAGAAAGGTTTCCGGCCACTATTGATCTCCAAGGACGCCACGAGCCCAGCAGACGTTGCGCGCTGAACTGCAACCGTCGCCGTTGCCAAATGCTGTCCACAAATGCAAGCTATGCGCTGGTGGGACCGCCTTCCAGTATATTTACTTTCTACAGGTAGCAGCACTGCAACTAAGTCATGCGGTAAGTTTAGTTATTGTTTGTAACGCTTCTGCATCTACCTAACTATCGCTGATGTTATAGGTCGTCATATCCCTGGTGGCCAACGCATCAATATCCCCGGCCCGTCCGCGATGCGCGATTACCATCGTTGTATGATTGGGGTTGATATCCATCATCAATTTAGGCTGTAGCGATATTCTATGCAGCTTTCTGTGCGTTTTCGCAAGTGCTACAAGGCTATCTTCCTGGGCCTCGTGGATTTGGCAATTGTCAATGCATTCATTGTTTACCAAGAAGCTCAAAAGTTGCGTGAAGAAGCACCCGCAGATCACGCCGAATTTCTCTCAGTGCTTCAAGCGCAGCTTCTGCAAACCACGAAAGCCGACTTCGTTGATGAGGTATATACCACGTGGCTATTGGTCAACATGTTGTATATATGGTATGACAACTAACACTGTGGTTGCTTCTGTTGATACCCAGTGCCCGTCACCTGGCCCCCGGAACGCCAACACGGGAGTCTACCACAATTTCAGGGGACCACAAGCTGATGGAGTTTCCAGAGTGGGTACAAGTGCGTGAGGGATTCCACAAACGGCCGCAGCATCAGTGTAAGGTGTGCTCAATTAGGAAAACGAAGGTTGGTCAGCGCAGTGCTACCCGGTTTTACTGTGAGGCCTGCAGCGACGGTAACAAACGGTGCGTGAAAATGGGATCGGGACTATCCAGAAGAGGACTAACCTTTGGTGTGTATTCGAGAGTGTTTACCTGTGTGATCGTGTTCGCCCAAGCCACTGCCCCAACCACAGCATGACCTGACACCAAATCTGGCACCTAAAGTGGAAGAACGGTGACGAGCGCCCACGCCCTCGCGTTGGTCGCGATATCCAGATGCGGGGGCTTGGCAAAAAGCGCCGCCAACGCCGCAGTACCTGCCAGCAAGACGAGAAAGAAGAAGTCGACGAAGCAAGCGCTTCCGCGCAATCGGCTGAATCCGCGAGTGAACACAGTGAATGAGTGGGGGAGGCCGTGAGAGAAGATACGTAGTGTAGCCGCGGATTGCTTGCTAGGTAAATTCTATCTTACTTCAATGCATTTGGTTAGCAATCCGGGTTGACACAATGCATAGCTGGGCGAGTGTGTTTGTTTTCTTTCCGCTCCCAATAAAACGTGCAATTCGTGTTGGTGTATATACACCGTGTTGCCACTGGATGACCTGGCCCCGGTGTATTCAACTACGTGGGTGGTGTAGAGCATTGCGAGCAGTGTGCAAGAATTGGCCGTCGATCAGGTCGACTTCCCGCAGTTCATAGAAAAGTGGCGTACTTAGTGTTGCACATACAAAATTTCAGTTTAGCCTGACTTTAACATGATTTATTTAACAACATGTTAAGGCCAGGCAGGGGGTCAAAACAGGTTTAAGAGCGGGGGAGTTAAAGACAATTATTAACTTTTTGGTAAAAAATGAGAACTGAATTGATTGTTAACTTTGGCTTTCCTTCTAAAAATTGTATCTATAAAGTGAGGAGCTACCAACGAGTGGTTGGCAGCATCTCTGTCCTCAAGCATGTTCCTTATTGGCAGATATCTACTGCTTTCTGCCAATCGTATTGTTTCTAATTATGAATGGTGGCCACACTAAAATGTGGCCCAACCGAATGTATCCATTAGTGTGTGTTGCACTAATGTGGAGGTTGGCCGAATGTGTAGCCCCGCCACACAATCCCCCCGTTAGGACTTGATGTGGCGTTCTCGACACAGCATTCCAAAGACTTCTCTGGAGGAGATACTCGTGCTCATTCGGAATGAGCATGCCAACGACACAGACCGCCGGCACGCCTGCTGCATCTGCAGCAGCGAATACTGTCTTTCTTCCTCAGCGACGACTAGAAGCTCTTCGGCTTCGTCATCCGTCGTCACATCAACTGTGACGACGTTAAGCTCATCGCACACAAAGCGAACGATGTCGCTTGGGGAGTGCAAGAAGCCGCGCGGCAACACGGTGTTTGCCCGCGATGAGCTTGAAGCTCTCTTCCGTACCGACAGTAATGCCGACGTGGAAGATGGGGAGGAAGACGAGGAAACCACGTCTTCAAAACGCAATGATCCGAGTGTGGGATCGCGTCCTCCTCGTGGGGACGACTCGGACGCTTCGAGCTCAAAGCGCTCGCACAGCGACAGCGATAGGCCGCTCGCTGACGCAGGACCGTTGTCCAGGTTGCGGAGTGAAGGCGACTCCACTCCGTCTAGTGTTGAGGCGTCGCGCACTGGACCAGTGCGCTATCCGTGGATGCCGCCTCAGAGATCCAATCTCGCTTCGCAATACCGCTCTGCCGAGTCAGTACGCACTGTACTCGTGCAGTGGTATCAAGGACGATGATGTCACTAAGTTGCTCGACTTTGAACCGGCTACGGATCAAAGACAAAGGTCTCTCCCTGAGCTCCGATGGTACGGGAATAAGAAGACCTCGTAGAAACAGAGTGCTGAAGTGACAGGCGCTCTATCAAAGCTGGGGTGCTTTCGTTGACAACTTCAATAGCAACCCGGCTGGTGAGTGCGTTCGCTTAGCGCGCGAACGCAATGAGCGCTTCTCTAAGCGGCCCAAGATTGATCTACTGCACTGGGGTGCCGTCGAAGCGGGTATTCCGTGGACGGTGCCGGTCGGCTTCGCGTGCTAGCACTGCCCCTGCGTGTCTGAGCGCGACATTAGCGGGTACACGGGTGTCCGTGTGCCCGAGGAACTGAAGACTCTGCTCACAAACTTGATTGCGCAAATGTCATCGAGTGCCGCTGGTGGGCACAGCACTCTGTCGAGAGCTGTAGGTGACTACAGTTCTCGCTCAAGTTTTACACCCTTCGGCGGCTTTGGTGGTGGCGGGCTTCGTACTCCGTCACCATTTCCCGAATGTCCCGCATCAGGACGTTCCGCGGCTCCCACGTATCGTGGTTCGGAGGAATCCTTTCCAACGAATTCGAAAATGATTACGCCTTGGGTCTGGATCTGACGACCAACAATTCGCTGGACGATCCAGCGAGTTGCCCCTGTGCGTCTCGCAGTGGGGGTGGAGGCGGTGGGAAGACGCAGCGGGTCTGGTTCGCCAGACTCCTTTGATCGTATGGAGGCTGTTGAGCGCCTCCAGACGGCCGAGTTTGCCGCGTTGAGGCAGGAGCTGGACCTGTTGAAGGCCCAGCTCGCGCAGGTCTCGCAGACCGCCTCGAACGTGCAGGTCGACCTTGGGTCGAAACTGAATGTCTTGCGAACGCACGTCGGTGCGCTCGAGCAGCCGTCGGCGCCGAGTCACCAAGGCTAGGTGACTAGTGTTATGCGTATGGCTTCAGCCGCCCAGCATAAAATGTTGGGTGGAGGCGCATGGTGGACGGTATGTCCGACGTGTACGCGTTGCCGTGCTTCGCCTACACGGTGAAGGGTCCGATGAAGCGCGGAGCAAGCTTGCTTGCTCCCAGGTCAGACACTGCATGTTTAGCTAGGGTTTTGTGTAGCTAACAAAACTAATGAACCAACTTTGAATTCATTAGTGTTTCCCCTGCCATTGTTGTCTGCGTTCAGCTTCTTACGATCGACAGAAGCTGCAATGGCGTCATGGACAAACCGTATGACGGCTTGTCGGCGCTGGACAAAGTCCATAACCTTCGAGCAGAACTCGGTGTTCAGCTCGGCATCCTTGTTTACTACAGGCCCGACCTGTGTGTGTTGCCCGTTGATGTGGCGGAGCGGGGACAGCGAAATTGCTGACGCGATCCAAGCTCGCACACAGGTGGCCCAGACTGCCGACTACGGAGGGGGTACTCCGATCGTCCGTGGGGGCGCTGAGGGTCTTCCCACCTTGTGTACCCGTCGGCGGGCGCGGGTTGCACTCTTCCGGTGATCTGCAGGGAGATGTTGAGTTGATCTGGTCCGGGCCGTGTGGACGGCACTTGGGATCGGGGGGACAGCCGCCCGGGAATTCTTCAGTCGGCTGTCGGTAGGTCGCGGTCGAGTCTTGAACAGAGTCGTCCGGGGGGGGTCCTTGGGTGTGTTTGTTCCTTGCCTTTCCGTGTCGTTTGCCGCCTCCTCTTGGCGGGGTCTTCTTGGACTTCTTGGTTGATCGCGGTTCCTGGCCAAGCAATCCAGGGGTCGGGGGTGGCAGTCCTTGGGCGTCTTCGCGGTCCTTGGGTCGCCGGGGGGCCAATATACCTTCCCGCCCGGAAATAGGAAGCCGCTAAGTTGTCCAAGGAAAACCAGTCGATTGTCTTTCTAGAAGGCAAAAGTAGAAGTCTAACCAAAAACACCCAACATTATCTGCCTATCCATCTTGCGCATCCCTGATTTATCCCGCCGCACTGGCTCCGACATTACCCGCTGCGCTGGCTCTTAAGTTCTTGGATGTACCACTTTTGTGGTACCCGGTGTGCCGATACGATGGTACCAACACTTGACGCTGAATTACTCAGGGTTGACGAAATGATTGCACCATATCGATCTGGATCTGGATCTGGATCTGGATCTGGATCTGGATCTGGATCTCGATCTGGATCTCGATCTGGATCTCGATCTCGATCTGGATCTCGATCTCGATCTCGATCTCGATCTCGATCTCGATCTGGATCTGGCTCTGGATCTGGCTCTGGCTCTGGCTCTGGCTCTGGATCTGGCTCTGGCTCTGGCTCTGGATCTGGATCTCGATATGGATCTCGATATGGATCTCGATCTGGATCTGGATCTCGATCTGGATCACTGGTTGATCGGATCGCCCTGTACCAGTGTCCAAGCGTCGGACGAGCTCAGGGTAGGGGAACTCAGTTTTGGGTTAAATCGTGCTCGTCGAAAAAACGCGAGCACGAAACTGCCACTTTTCGGGCTCGTTCCGCTGAAGTACGCGAGCAATGAGCTCGCTGCGAACAAGATCGCTTCGTGCTCGTTCTTGTAGCTATCTTCCAGCGGAGAGCTCGTTGTCACGCGCATGTGATTGGTAGAAATTTGTGGAATATATTCTGCGATCTTTGAAAGTCATTGAAATATATCCGAGCCGCACCGAAGCCGAACATCGAGTGAGATTCTGCTCTTCTTCTCGGCTTCCTTCGACAGGCAGGTCCAGCACGCCGCACACAACCCCCCCTTGCTGTAAGGCAGGCCATCGCGAACTTCCAATCTGCAGGGCCGTTCAAGGTGACCCCCCCACCGAATCCGAGAAGTCTTACATCTTTAAATGGGGGGTTCGCGTTGAATTTCTGGACGACAACGGACAACTTACAACTCGATGGGCTTGCCTCGCGGATGAGTCCTGCAGAACCTCCGGACCAACCTATTCACGATGTCTACAGGAAAGACCTCTCGGGCTGCAAGACACCTGCGGCTGGTTCATCATCTTCGCTCGCCTAAAACCGACGTGGAGGTAGCGGGAAAACGAAAGCGTGACGCTGAAGTGGAGATGCTGCGCGCGTCGCCTCTATATGCAAAGAATCCGGCTCGGCTCAATTTGCTGTTGGAAACCCTTCGCATCATAAACCACAATCTACCTTTGAGGACGGGCGAGTACAATGGGTCTAAACTTATTGAAGCACTGGTAGTGAAGCAAGAGATGCAGACTGTCGTCAATGCTAAGCGCGTCAAGGACGCTATCGTCGAGTTATATCGATCGACCAAAGCTGAGATGTTGGAGTATCTTGCGGATAACCGTGAACATTACCCCATTTTCACGCTGGTCGCTGTCTTCTGGACATGTAAAACGACTGGCGACAAGTTTCTAGGATTGCGTGTGTACCTCATCGACAAGGATTGGCGATTCACCTCCGTCCTCCTCGGGACAAAAAGGTTCAATCCCTCCTACAGTGATCGCGACGGTGAAATTCCCAAGCCATTTAAGGCATGGCTGACCAACATGTTGGAGGACTTTGGATTGACTACAAGCGATTTTTACGGATCTGCAAGCGACTCTGGAGGTGATGTGAAGTACATGCTCTCTTCAGCATTAAATTTGAAGTGGGAGTGGTGTTTTGCGCACATGACACACGCTGCAACCAAAATGTCGTGTGGGGTAAACGGAAAGAAGAGCCGAGAAGCCAATCCTGACATGGCTGAACTGATCACGAAAATGACGCGGGTCATAACCCAAGTCAAGCTAGTATCTACAACAGGCGACTTATTTTCCGAATTATGCAAATCGAAGACAAATGGTGCGTCCACTCGGCTTCTGGGGTACTCAACGTCTCGGTTTTTGAGCATGACCAACGCAATGAAAAGAGTTCTTGCGAAGTGACCTGCTATCGTTTCCTGGTATGAAGAGCGAGGACGTCAGGCTGTTCGCGATCGCAAACCACCACCTGATTTCCCTCTTGAGAGCCACCACACCGATTTGGTCCATGTGCTGTCGATCCTCACGCCGATAGCTGATATTAAATTTAAGTGTCAAGCGGAGCGTGCGGAGCAAGTGGAAGTGCTGGTGTCGTTATATATGAGTCGGATTGATGAACTGGGACACGATCAGCCTGTTCCTCACTATCTGTCGACAGAAAACAAACCGGAGTGGATATCGGCAAGCTCACTAACCCCTGAGCGTCGAAAATCCGGGATTTGTTACGCGATTCCCTGGATGAGCGGTTCTTCTCTCGGTACTACACGGATTCCAAGTTTGATACTTGTGATTTTGCGCTGGAGATGATGTTGAAGCTCCATCCAATC
>BSXT01000445.1:0-10406 GCA_030267785.1 Phytophthora fragariaefolia | reverse complement strand
TCGTGGCTGCGCCTTGACCGACGCACGCGGCGCGCGCGCCGAGCGAGGAGAGTTCGTCTCCCATGCCGATGCCGATTCTTGGATCTCTTCCTCCATGCCTTGATCTTCCGCCGCGGTTGGCGCGCGCGGTGATCGCCCAGGACTCGGAGTGTCCATGTAAGAACAGCTGTAGTCGAACTCGCTGAACTAAAGTTAACTTTGATCTGACTTCGCGCTCACAGCGAATATCCCTGGAAGTTTCTTGCGCAGCAGCTTGCCAGTTTCCAACTGTCTTTGTTTCTCTTACGCTTTTTACTTTTCTATAGCTGCTCCGAGAGCAGGCTCTTCACCCTATTCTTCCTGGATAGCTACGGGCTATCTTTCTACGGCCGACAACCTGGGTGCACACCCACTTGATCGCCGACGCACTTCGGTACGCACTTGGTGCGATCCACTTCTGGCAACTCTGCCCGCACGCACGGCGCCAGAACACAACGGCAACATCGCGATACTTGATTGGTATATGATCATACAAAAGCTTGTAAACTGGAAATACACCGCTGAGCATCGTGAATGGACCAAAGAATTGATAGTATCTGTCTGCGTACTTCTTCAACGGTGAACCTTTGACAAACAAAGCTGGCCCTAGAACCAGCCGAACCATGAGTGTTGAGTAAACGCCAAGCAGAAATGTACCAAGTTGCATCATGAACGGCAGAGGGAATCCAATTTGACTCGATCCGAGAAGGCAGGTCGCTTCAAATGCTATTACTGCTCCCAGCGTTATTAAAATATTACTATAAGTAGTGAATTCGAGAACTGGTATTAGTCTGGGCATTAGAGAATTAAATACAAGCCCTCCTGTCATCAGCGTCGTGAACATCCGTAACCAGAAGACCCAGTTAGCGGACCATCCATCCGATGGCGGGCGTAGCGGTAAGCTCTCTGCCAGTACTGTAACCAGGAGTCCAAGAATGGGAGACAGTACGCAGATCAACACGACTCGCTTGCGGGATGCAGTTCGGTAGTACATAGCAAGACTCTCCAGTCGTTCGATGGAGTATGCCCCCTGACCTTCAACCTGTACGGAATTCCATTTGGCTTCAAGACGTTTCCAAATCGATTGAGGCAGTGATGTTTGGCGAGAAAATCTCATCACCGGCGACGCACTTGCGGTCAACCCCCATAATCTTAAATTTGGTCAATTCAGACGAATTTCCAAACAATTCGATTTCACTGGATTTCACTGGCGAGCAGCCATGTATGATGGTCGTGCGCAGTTGAGTTGATGAGCACTTGCTACAATAATGGCAAGCAGGAGGGTAACTGCTGTGTGTCCAAGGATTGTTCGAACCTCGCTTCTGTTTGCCACTAATATTAGCTACCGGGGGCATGTCCCGCTAAAGAAAGATGCCCAATACAACGAAGTCGGATCTAATATTTTCTGAAGTCCAACTCTCAAAAGCAATGTATCCAGATCGACGTGTCAAGCTGTCACCTTGTCGACCTATTGAAAACATTTTCTTTCCCTACCTGTCTACAAGAGCGCAGTTAAATGCCTTCTTGCAAGGTAGCGCCCTGCCATTTTGTGCGCCCCAGAAGGCACAACGATTCCCGACTATCGCGCCAGGTTTCTATGCACTGTAGAGCTAGAGGCAGGTCCTCTCTTTGCTGAAACAGTTATTCCAAATCTATGCCTTCGTGTTCATTGCCCAGTATCAGCGCACTTCCCGCTACGAGGACATGCAAACTGGAACTTAGTTTCAAATCCAGTGTAGGCCATTGTATTTTCACGAAGACATTAAGTGTGGCAACAATTTGAATTTGAGCGTTCACGTTTTGAATTTGAGTGTTCACGTTTCGAGCAACGCCGTGAATGGTGTATACCCCCACTACATCCAAAGAACATACTACTAGTACGTCGTGTATGCATGTCATGTATTAATATACAAGGAGTTTGTTCATCAAGACATACGACATACTGTAGTAGTAGAGGAAGTCGCCGTTTTGTTCATCAAGACAAAACGGCGACTTCCTCAACTACGTAGTAGGAAATGCTTTACAATTTGAGACGACTTTGACCTTATGACCTGGAAGAAGAAAGACAACTCCTGCCCAAAGACGAAAGTGCTCGGCGTTGATCAAGTGGGAGCAGCAGGCAAAGCTGGCTAGAAACTTCAAGACGTACTATTACTCGAGCCCTGCATGTAGGTCTCGTCAGTGCTACCATATACCAGTGCCTCTCCTTCCGAATCGCGCCCCAGCACGTCCCACCCCGCTCCCAGAAAGCTTCTCATAGGATGAAGGGGATGATGGCTTTGCGGCGCAGCTTCTTGTAGTCGTCTCCGTACGTCTTGAGGTAGCCGCGGTGCTTCTTGAGCGCCCAGTCGGCCATCTGCAGGAAGCCGACGACGGTGAAGACGTAGCTGGCGGCCACCTGCGTGAAGATGGAGAAGCCGACCCAGCCCAGCACCTCGAACGTGTAGTTGGGGCAGGACACGAGCGCGAAGAGCGGGCCCTTGGGGACCGGGCGCTCCTTGGAGCCCTCGGCGGGGCGCATGTTGCGCAGCTGCACGTGCACGCAGAGGTTGAGCAGCTCGGCCACGGCCATGAGCGCGAGCCCGAGCTGGACCTGCAGCGCCGAGCTCGGGCCCGCGTACTGCGGGTGGCACAGCGGGTAGCCCACCACGGCGCCGAAGCTCCAGTAGTAGACGCAGTTCTTGAAGAGGTTGCGCAGCGGCATCGTGGGGCGGCTGAAGCGGTGCACGAAGAAGGTCTCGAGCTCGCGCTTGAGGAAGTGCAGCGACCAGGCGGCCACGCCCAGCAGCGCCGTGTGGCTCAGCGGCTGCGCGGCCGCGGCGGCGCCGTACACCCACGCGGGCCGCGCCGCGTAGCCCAGCACGAAGAGCAGCGGCCCCAGGTACTCGGCCACGAACACCGTGCGGTAGCCGATCTGCGGGCCCAAGTCCCGGAACACGAGCGTGGCGCCGTCCTGCACGCCGTAGCGCGCGAGCGGCTGCGCGTCGTCCGCGAGCGGCACGAGCGCGCCGTCCGCCGCCTGCAGCTTGAGGCTCTGGCGGAAGCGCGACACGCGCGCGTGCGCCTCGAGCGCCTCCTTGAGCTGCGCCACGGTGGGGGCCGCGCCCGCCACCGTCACGACGCCCAAGTCCGTGCCGCGCTTACCCGCTCTCACCACTTTGACCTGCATGGCGAATCGGAGAATGACGCGCTCGGAGCGTGTGGTCCTCGTGAAACGGGGCAATCATTTCAGTGAATGACGTCAACGCGCACGCGGGGCGCGTCGAGCTCCAGGGCGAGTTGGTGCCTGTCAGCTACTACGATGCAGCAACTGGGCGTGGGCACACGGAGCACGATACGGTACGCAGCAGATTCCGAGCGCACGCATCAACGATTGAACTGCGTGGGTCAACGTGTTCGTCTTCTTTTCACTAGCAGGTGGCACTGTGTCTATCGCTTTTGTGAGTGTCAAGCCAATGCTGGAGCAATTGTCTACCATCGCGTACTGCCTTGGCGGCTCTGGCACTTAGGGCATTGAATCGGCTCGTAGCGTTTCGCTTTTCGCAGGACTGGAAATCGCTTTACTTGAAGTATTATTCTTGTAGCATATTCCCTCGCTTCAAATTTGGTGTCTCTTCGTTGAGGCACCTGGGGCGAAACGGAGGTGCGTGTGTTTCCAGCAGTTTTTGTTGGCTTCCCTTGAACTCGAGCTGGGTCGTTTCGCTCAGGGTCCTGTTTTCGGTAGATAAACTTACTGCAGAACTTGGCAAATGCCAGCATGAATTGCTTTGAAATCGCTTTGGAACTTGATTTCTGTATTGCTATCGCTGTAGAGTTAGAATCCTATCCTAATCCGGGATGTCATGCTGCGTTCAGCGTCGTCATAGGATGATTTCCGAATTCTCGTGATGCAGGATTCGAGTGAAGGACTCCAGCAAACGCACCGCGGTATCTACACATTCCGTACTCAAAGAGCTGGCTTGTTCCATCGTGCGCAAAACTCGGGTCGTCCCGCAGCCGTCGATCTTACATTACATCCATCGCCTTCCAAGTCCTCATCCTTCAAGAAGTGTCCATGATAATATTGGGCGGTGCTGACGCCGTGCTCACACGTCACATATCCTGCCGCCACACAATGTGATGTGCAGCTTACACTCGAAAACCAATTGTGGTGAACGTCGGACAATGTCGATGCTGATGCTTGCTCGACGTCTTCAGCAGCTTCGTAGGGGATCGAACCTCAATACTGGAGCTAGTTCTCACCTCCAAACTGCTCGCACCTTGTCCACTGAGCATGACACGGAGGACTGGAGCGACTTCAATAACGTTGTCAAGGTGAAAATCGGTTGGTCTCCGACACTTGAGCGGGTACCTCAACTGACCAGCGTCAAATTCTTTTTGGCAGGAGCTTCGCAACATTTCGAGGGAAAACGGACTGGACGGCGGCATGCCCGACACGAAGTTACTAAAGGATTTGGGCTACGGAGCGCTAGTGCTGGCGATCCGCAAGAAGCACGGGGGCATGGTGGCAGTGGCGGCCAAAATGGGTACGCGGAAGGACGACCACGTCTTCGACGTGCACAAGAAGACTGCTGCGCGCGTCAAACGCCGCCAGAAGCGCCAAGAGCGACTCAACAAGCATAAGTTTTATTGAATACGGTTGAGGTGCTGAGAGCCCACTACAAACGTGCACAATGCCGATTGGGAAGTGTGCTCACTGCCGAGTCGTCGAGGTAGACAGTGAATGACCGTGTGCTCAACCTCACCGTTGTTCGCCCCTAATATTAATAACTACGCAGACCTTCGTTCAGGTAATGCCTCCAAATCGTCGGCGCCAGAATTTTACCTTTTCTGAAGTCCAACTCTCAGCAGCAAACAATAGATCAGAGCCTAGCACTTGCTAGGAAAAGCTGCGTGTGCGTAATATCCAACATACCTTTCTACAATAGTTCTCCGAAGTACGTTAGTCCTGTATGGAAGATATTTTTGAGATACACGAGGCCACCGATTTTATTATGGAGTGAAAAACTGCCGCTGGCGATTTCATTTGGTCCCTTTCGAAGCTCCTGTGAAATGGCCAAAATCGAGATAGGGGGCTTGATCAAAAGTGCGTCGTGAGTGATGACGCCTCAAAAGATTTGGAAACTTCTCGAGGCCAAATGGAATTCCGTACAAGTTGAAAGTCAGGGGGCATACTCCATTGAACGACTGGAGAGTCTCGCTATGTACTACCGAACTGCATCCCGCAAGCGAGTCGTGTTGGTCTGCGTACTGTCTCCCCTTCCTGCACTCCTGGTTACAGTACTGGCAGAGTGCTTACCCCTGCGACCGCCATCGGATGGATGGTCCGCTAACTGGGTGTTCTGGTTACGGATATTCACGACGCTGATGACAGGAGGGCTTGTATTTAATTCTCTAATGCCCAGACTAATACCAGTTCTCGAATTCACTACTTATAGTAATATTTTAATAACGCTGGGACCAGTAATAGCATTTGAAGCGACCTGCCTTCTCGGATCGAGTCAAATTGGATTCCCTCTGCCGTTCATGATGCAACTTGGTACATTTCTGCTTGGCGTTTACTCAACACTCATGGTTCGGCTGGTTCTAGGGCCAGCTTTGTTTGTCAAAGGTTCACCGTTGAAGAAGTACGCAGACCGATACAACCAATTCTTTGGTCCATTCACGATGCTGTGCGGTTTATTTCCAATTTATAAGGTTCTACATGAGCTTATACCAGTCAAATATCGCGAAGTTGCCGTTGTCATATTACCAATATGGAAGTTTGGTGCAAAACGCTTCATTGTGAGTAATACGCGACAACTGGAGGATTTGATACCACTAGTTGTGGCGTTATCGGTAGACTTGTTTTGCTCGCCATTCATTGCGGTATGTATGTCGACATCAAGGTCTATCTCCTTCACGCTACTGTTCGTCGCAGTTAATGTCGGGCAATCGCTGCTCGAAATAAGGGCAATGCATGCCAATGGAGAAGCTCTTTTGAAGCTACTGGACGAGCGAAGAAACTCTCGGCCTCGGATTCAGAGGAGTTTCGACACGTCAGATATCTCGAATCTACTGACGATTATTCTTGACGCGACGCAAACCTGTGCTTCATTGCTGCCAAAATCTTTGGAACAAGTCCGACTGTGGGCTTGCCAACCGTATTCACTCACGACGGATAAACTGGAACGGCTCCGTACCCTCGACGAGTCCGGTGTGTAACGACAAAAGGATGCCTTCGTTATGGACGATCAGCAGCGTCAACAAGTGAGCCTTCAAAGACGTGAGTTTGAATATATCAGAGTTGCATCAATCTCTTCAATTACGGGAACATCTAGCGAAACGATGAGGAAACCTTCACAACCAGCCGCAAATTCTGAACAAAAGTACAATCAACGATCGAAGAAAATTGTGATACAAGGCGTACATCTTCTTTTTCATGCCGAATACGTGACTTTAGTCCTCTATGTGGAGTCCATAGTGCCTATTGTCTACGTGGTCTTCTAATCGATAATGGAGTGCTTACCAAACATCGCATACAGTATTACCCAGGCGGTGCTGGCACTTGGAACATGGATTCTGTACTAAATGTATTGCTTTTAGCAGTTTTGGAAATCGGGTTACTACTCTCGTACAGCACATTCCTTCGCAACAAATTTGGTTTCTCTCCATTGTATCAGCTGGTATTTTTGCTTGAAACGGAGGTGTGGATAGTTCAAACTGGTCTTTTTTGTTACTTTCTAAACGTGTTGCAATACGAGCTGCAGCATTTCGGTTAGTACTGGATTGTCGCAGGATTTTTGTGGGTGGGTTGCTGATTTTAACACAATGCTGTTGCTGTAGGTGCCGACTTCACGCTACGATTCAAATGGCTTCATGACAAAACAAAAATACAGAGTGAGTCTTAGTGAACTGGAGGTCAAGCGACTAAGGTTTGGCTTATTGGGTCACAAGTGATAGGCGCAGCGATCCATCTCATTTTTCTGTTAATGCTCGCGCCGGACTGAACCATAGCGTCAACACGCGCGTCTCAAGCTCCGCGCACAAGTTGGCGACGATGTGTCACCATGCGCAGTACATGCACGTCAGTTGTTGCAGACTGCGCGTGGAAGGCTCCGTGAGCTTCGTGGAGAAGTGTGGTGACACAGATATTTCCACGACGTACGGAATGAGCTCCGACCTGCCACACACGCGCTGATCTCGCGCCGCAGCGCTATTGGAAGCATCATCATCGAGTCTTTAAAAGTGTTGAGATGGATACTGCTATTGTTTATGTTAGATGGGGACACAACTTGAAAAACACGTCATGGCTACATCGATGGGACTGAGTCCGGTGTGTGTGATCCTCTGCTTTCGTGGATGCGCTTGTTTCTAGGTTGAGTTAGAGTTGCTGATGTGACAGTCGTCAGCTTTTGACGATCCATTTGAAGGGGGTCGAGATGTCAATATCTCCGCGGTAGAAAGTGCCTTCGAGCACGTCCTGGTACTTCCAGTTCGTAGTGAACACCGCGAGCTTGGAGATGAAAAAATTGTCGTCGCCGTCTGCGGCGGAGGTGGTACCCGGGCGAGGCTTTTCCTGCTCCAGAGTGAGCTGGAAGCGCAGTGTCGGGTGGTTGGATTCAAGACGATCCTGAATCGATTGGAGTTGCTCTTGCCACTCTTTTGGTTGGCACATTTTCGGCGTGAAATCGCGAAGGTGGCTGATGTTCAGCAACATCAGCGCGAATGACTGGCCGGAGAAGCTGCCAACTGGTTCACCTGCCACGAGCTTCAATAGGGGCAGGATGATCGCGTCGAAGTCCCGCAGAACGCCGATCTTGACATTGCGTTGCTGGATAATCGACGACTTGCGCTGGATAAACGGGAACACTCCAGCGCCCGACGCGCTTGACAATGCAGCGATCGAGATATCCGCGAGATGAGTCATGTTAGCAAGCGACAACAGGCCTTTGGCACTAACACATTCGAGGGCTTGCGGACCAGCATACCTTCCCGCCTCGCAAAAGCTGAAGTGCGCTAGGTACTGAGCGGACTTCGATAGCTGTTGCAAGAAATCGTCGTCGAATACGTCTAGATCGATTCGATGGCGTGGGTGCAAAAACACTTTGAATGACCGCAGGAATGGCATGCCGCGCACCAGCGAGCAAAGTCCAGCGGAAGAATACGAACGAGAGGTATCGTCAAGAGCAGCTATCTCGGCTTCCGTTACTGCTTCTACAGACACAGCGGCTTGAAATGCCCAAGCTCGAATCAGCTGCTCAGCCAAATTGCTGCTGGTTATTGCCATGATAGTACTAACTGTCGTGGGAGTGCGCTTTTTCTTGAGGAATGAGTCGGTAAAATCAAACGAGAGGTCTGTAAGACGGCATTTTTGTGTCGCGCCGAAGGGTTTAAAATATGCGTCGGCAAATGGGACCACAGCCCAATTAAACTCACGCAAGTCTGTGCAGCTCGCGCAAAATTTCTCCCAAACGTCGATAGATACTCTCCACTCTTCGTCGCAGAGCACAGCTCCCCATCCGTCGCTAACGTACGTCAGTTTCCAGCCATCTAAAATCTCCACGTTCGGGCAAAATCGACTCACCGCACTCAAAAACTGATTCGAAAGTGATGGAATGTGTGGAATCACCAGTTGCCGCAGGCCTCCGCAGTGACCACGCACAAACCATCGCTCCAGCGCTGCTGTGAGGTGGTTAACCAGAGTTACATCATCGATGTCGTTCCGGTATGCTCCCCGGATTTTCGGCGCGCGCTTGCTCCACCTCAGCGGAAGTGGCAGCACTACTGCTTTCATCTTCAAGCAATACTGCGATGCTGCATCTAGTACCTTTGCGAGGTCGCGGCGAGTAAGATACGCCATCTTTGATACATCCAGCCGCTGCAAATTCGGGCAGGCACTGAGCACTGCAGGCCAGTCCACCACCTGCGTCATCTCCGCGCCGACCCGCCTAGTAGTGTGGCCGAAGAGTGCAACTCGAAGCTCAATCACTCTCGGTCCGGCGGTGGTCACGCGGTTCAGCATGTCCGTCTGCTGCTCCTCCGACTTGTGCGAGAGGTTGATCTTGATGGTCCGCTGCTGGTACTCGGCCAGAATCTCGCCGAGCAGGTCCCGCCAGTAGTGGCAGACCAGGCGACACTCTGCAATTGTGGCCAGCGGCGTCTTGTCCGGCCTCGCCAGGCGCCTCCAGCCCTTGCGCTTCGTGGGCAGCACCTTGGCCTCCGACACGTTCTTGACGGCGAAGGACAGCACCAACTCCATGACGGCGCGCGGCAGCGTCGTCATGTCCAGACGCGCAGCCGCTCGAGCATCGCCAAGCTTTGGTCTGGAAAACGTGCGGGTCTCGTCGGGGACTTGGACGGCCGCCGGCCGCTTGTGCGCAGAACTCATCGCAATGGGGACCCTGGTCGCATGTGGCGACGACTGCAAAGCCCGATCTATGCACAGGTAGTCAGATTTTCCCTGTCGAGCCGAATAATAGAGTCAGATTCAGACTACGCAACGGCATGTTGACATCGGATAAGAAACAAAGCAGTGCCTTCATGCCGTCTAATGATTAATTTTGAAAGTTAATTAAGCACAGATCACGGGCGTGAAATCTCGCATAGAACCCTTGGCACGGTATCACTTCTTGGCCTTCTTGCCTCCTTTCTGCTTCTCTGTTGCGAGCATAAACGACAACACAACACGCCCACGTGAGTTTCGCGTCGATCCAACCAGGACCTGGTCCAGGGGGGTGGCAGCCGCAGCGACTCGATCTGAAAGAATGGCTGCACGCACCCTCCTTGGCAGGCTGCTCCTTCTTGCCACCCTTGGCGTTACCGGCGTTCTTCTCGGCGGCGGGCTTCTCCTCCTCCTTGGCCTGCTGCTGCTTCTTGTCCTTGCGGCCCATAGTGGCTGGTTGAAGTGCTGTGTGGTGGTTCTTCGGGAGTTCGCTTGAGGTGCTGGCGACAGAATTCGGAGTGCCCTTGAAGTCGAGCGACCAAGCGATCGCTTCGGTTGCTGGTGGCAAGTGCGAGCGACGAGAGCCTGTGCAGGTTATTGGTTTCCTGGGCGGTTGAGAAACGATCGACTCGGTGCAGCGAGGAGAAATAGCTTGGCTTAAGTATAGCGCAAGTTGAAGTGGTCCGCCCAATTAACGCTGTTACATGTTGCATCCCGCGCACATCTATTTGTTGCCAGTGTAAGACGTGCCAAGGTGCTAAAAGAGCCCCAGTTGCGCGAAAACACCAGCAGCACCAGGGATGTATGGGATGGGGGCAGCTTGTTTTTTAACTCTATTCAAGTGGCTACGTCTGCGAAGTGCTCGTGGCAGTGGATGTTGCGCTTGGTAAACTACGCTATACAATCGGAAATCAATGCCGACGAGTATGAGTTTCGCTCAGCACGTCTAGACCAAACCAGATTG
>BSXT01000444.1:0-19763 GCA_030267785.1 Phytophthora fragariaefolia | reverse complement strand
CGCTGAGGCAGCGAGCCGGTACGCCCGTCACCCGGGGTGCCGTAACTCTTCTAGCCGAGTAGCCGTTGCTCTCGGTGACCCGTAAAAGCGCTCGCGCGCCGCCGTCCATCTTTTCGTGGAGTGCACGGGGTCAAGGCGGAAGTCAGTGAGCTCAGCTGGCTTCCCAAGGTTTCGACTGGGTTGGTTGCCTTGTCTTGGCGGGAGCCGCCGCTGCTGTCCCGGAAGGGCCGAACCGCTAGGGGACCTCTAGCACAGGCCGATAAGCGCCTACTTGCTCGGCGGTTGTTGTGTCTGTGGGAGGACTAATTTGTGCATTCTACTACACCACAACTGGTGCCGCGACCCGGGAACAGGGTGTGCGTGTTGTCGCAGGTACCAAGTAAGCAAGTTTCAAGTTTGAGGTGAGCAAGATGGCCAAGGAATCGTCATCGCCGAGTCGGGGAAGCCTAGCAACGGCTAGAGGATCTCCCGCGGAGAGATCGAACTCGGCGAGTCAGCTGGCCGCAGACACGATCGTGGATGTGGCCCGCAGCGTCCGTTTGAGGATGGCGACGCTCGCGGCCAAGGATATGATGAAGAAGATGAAGACGATGACGAGAAGGAAGAAGTCGACATGGAATATGTTAAGTCGACAGCTGAGCTACTCGGCGAAGTCGAGGAATTGTCGCTTCAAGTGAGCCGGATGGGTAATCCGCGCTCAGTTGAGCGCACCCTCGTCGCCGAGTTAGATGCAAGTGCGGACGATGATGATGATGAAGATGATCAAGGGGTTGTTCAAGAGGAACGTCCGCCCCTTATTCCCAGAGCAACCCAGAACGCCGTCACGCCGAGTGCCAACAAGGTACTCGCGCGTCTCGGCGAAGAGATGAGGACGAGAAGTGAGTGGATGATGATGTTCGCGCCGGTGGCTATGGCGCAGGGGAAGTGGCCGGTGCTGGGACCTGAGCTGAACCAGCCAATCAACAGCACCGGGATCAACCAACTCGTCGAGGACACGGTGCTGTTGTTGAAGGCCATGGGTTATCGCTGCAACAGCCGACCCAACAGCCTAATCCTGAGTGGATGGAGCCTAGCCCGTGCAAGCGCCGAGTTGACGCAGTGGAAGCGCCAACTCCGAGCTGAGTTCGGTTTGGAGAAGGCGCCGGGAGCTTGGCAGACGATCATGGACCGAGTCGCCGAGTTCACTCAGCTCGGCACTGATCCTAGCCGAGTTCCACTGCCGAAGACCCCCGAAACTAAGCGACCGGACAAAGGCGAGAGGTTCCGGTCGACCGTGGGCACATCGTACTTCGAGGACTCGCACATGTTGGCTCCGAAGAAGGGCAAGCCTAGGGGGGCCGCTACGACCACCTCTATGACGCCAGCGATGAAGCCGATTTCGGCAATAGCCGAGATGACTCGGCTGACCCCAGCGGTGACTGCGATGAGACGGTGAAAGACCAAATTCGCCGACTCAGCTACGATGAAGCTGAGCAGGATAGCAACCAGTACTTGGAGCTGCGTACCCACTTCTCGCTTGACAAGGTCGCTGAGTTCGAGGCAAGCAGTATCGCTCTGACGCTTCGCTCCAGTGGTTGAAGAGGTTCATCTACGAGATGAAAGGCATCCGCATGCCTCAAAACACGTGGTGCGAGCCATTATCACTCAGTCTGGGCCGAGCGGCGAAAAGCTGGTACCGCCAGCTGCCTAAGAAGACACAGCAACGCTGGAGCTTACTCAGTGAGGCGTTCTTGGACTACTACTGTTCGCAGTTCGATCAGTCAGCGCGTACTCGCTACTACTCGGCGAGACGCAAAGAGAACGAGCCGATCTGCGATTTCTTGATCCGGCTAAATGGGTATGCTCGCACCGCCAAGATCCAGTACGAGAAGGGCGGTGCAGATGCCGCCGACCACGTGGTGCAGTTCCTGCTCAACTGTGGAGACGATTGTATAATGGACTTGTTGTATCCTCTCCAGCTCGCCGACATCCAACGAGTCGAGCAGATCATCAACAAGAAGATCCTCGGCGAGAAGAGGAAGAAGCAGCGCGATCGCCTGGTAGCCAGCCGAGTCGGTGAAGGTCGGGGTAGCGATGGTCCTCAGCGCCGAGATGTAAGTCGGCGAAGTGGCATTCGCCGAGATCATCGTGATGGTCGTCGAGGCGAGACGCACGAGTCCCGCCGAGACGACCGGCGAAGCCGTCGGGATGATAGCCGTAAGCGTCGAGTCACTGTGGCCGAACCAACAGTCGACGACTTGTACCGTGGGGGTGAACCGCGCCAGCTGAGTCGGCGCAGCCACTCGCGCGACTCGTCCAGCAGCGCTAGCGCTTACGGACTCAGCGGCGACAGTGGTTCGGACTCAGACCACAGCTGGAATTATGTGGATGCTGGAGCAGTCAGTGATCGGTCCGTTGGTAACAGCGACTCGGCTACCGGTCGTCGCGACAGCCGAGATAACCGCCCAGCTCGCCGAGATGATAGAAGCGAGCGCCAACGCCCCGACCACCGAGACCGCCGAGACCGCCGAGATGACAACCGTGAGAGGCGTCCCTATGATCGCCGATAACGACGCGGTGACTCGGCCGAGCGACCCCGCTATGGTCCTTGTGCAGCATGCGGAAGCGGCTGGCACTCAGCACACTTCTGCAATCGGCGGTGCAAATTCTGCCAGCAGGTGCATGATGCGGGGCGCTGCGAGATGTTCCAGCGCCTGGAGAAGCTCACCAAGTTCGTCCGCACCTCCGTCGACAAGTCAGCGATACCCGCTGACTTACACGACATCTACAAGCCGAGAGATTTAAACTCGGCGGCCCGCCAACACTGACTGGGTTGGAATGTACCGGGCCGCCACAGTCAGCCGAGCCTGCAGTTGAGGCGAACCATGTGTTTGCCTTTGTAGCCAAGGCACATCGGCCCGAGATGTGGTGTGTGAGAAGCGACGGACTTGAATGTGAATATGACGGACAAAATGAACTCGGCGATCCAGGGGAAGATCGCCGAGCGGTACCGAGCATGGCAACTGGAACTCGGCGAGTCGCCGAACGCCACTCCAAGATGATAAAACTGAGCCCAGGTGAGCGCATGGGGTGGTGGTCAGCGCAGAAGTTCGACCGCCGAGTTCGTATGCGCGCCCGGTGCTGGGGGCGGTAAACGATGTAAATGAATATACTACCGGACATCGGGCCAAATGTCTCGGAAGTCAGTTAATCGTTCGCTAGGAGGCTTCACTTGAAGCGGCGGACGGACTCGGATCGACAGATGGATGTCCAAGGTATCGGAAAAGGGAAGGTGCTAACGTCGTCGAGGGCGACAGTCAAGGTGACTCTCGGCTGGCAAGTGGTCTACGAGTTTGAGGTATGGATTATGCCTCACCACGCCGGAGTCGACCTGATCCTCGGTACCGACTTTATGATACCAGCGGGGATCAGGCTTGATTTGTACAACTCGACGGCGAGGCTACCCGACAAGGTGGAGATACCATTGATCAAGTCCCGTAGTGCCTGGCTCACTGAGCCACCCTATGGAGACAGAGTCAGTGGTGGACCCACCGAGTTGCTGAGAACCCAACGAGAATGATAGCCGAGTTCACCCTTCGACGGAAACAGCCAAGTGAGGACACCCACGAGTTCTGGGTGCGCAGGACCAAGGCCTGGATACCGACCGTGGCTCACAGCTCATGCGGTAAGCCGCCATAAGTCCTGCTGACGAACGTGAGCGGCAACCCCGTGTGGTGCCCAGCCCACTTCCCAGTGGTACTATGGGCACCGCACGGAGAGCTCCCACCCGATGACGGATATGTCAGGCTGAACTCGGCTAAGTATAGCGACTGGCAAGTTCTCGCCTACAAAGCCGCTATGGACAAATACTTGCTCAAGAGGGAGCAGCAGCTGTACGCTGACTGGTTGGTCAGACAACCACCTGCGGTGGAGCGGAGCCAGTATGCCGTTCCCAAGGACGTGATGAAGCCTAGTCCTCGCCTAGTCGACAACGGAGAAGCTGAGCTGACTTCCGCACAACAGCATGAGCTCCTGGAACGAGCTGCCGCTGCCTCCGCTGGGTCAACGAGCGACCGGACGGGAGCTGCTGTGATGTCAACTAAGTCGGCGAGGGACGGGCTACACAATTCCGAGACCTCCGAGTCAACGGCCGACGACTCAGTTCGCTACGAACCCGCCGAGTCGACAGGTGATGACCCAGCGATCTCGGTTCAAGCTGTGGCAACGAGTTGTGAGCTCACCGACTGCGATATCGCCGGGTCGGCGGTAGCTGCACAGACTGATGCCGCAGAGTGGAATGATGGCCCAAACGCTGGAGCAGCTCACCAGTCTAGTCTGGGGGTAACGATACTCGAAGCCAAGTCACCAGACCAAGCCTCCGAGAGAGAACACCTAAGCCGAGTTGACACCGCGCGACACGAGACCGCTGAGTTGAAGGAAGCACTTTGAACCGCAAGGAAACTCAGCGCTGAGTTGTCAGCTAACTCCGAAGAAGGGAGTTCGGTCCATGAAGCCATCGACAGCCTTCTCAGCGACGAGATCGAAGTTAGTGACGTTGCCCTAGCAGAGGACCCCGAAGAGGATTTACGACTGCGGTTCGTCGCAGCAATGACTATGTGTGAAGACGAATCTATCATAGTCGTGGATAACTCGGCGACGGATCCAGCTGAGTTCGAATGTTCAGCCAACGAGATTGACCTGGAGGATTATGCACACGAGCTTGCATTCCTGCCAGACTTGACGGACTCAGCGTCTACTGTTCTGGATTATGGTGGCTCGAATGTGGTATGCTCGGCTCATACGCCGAGTAAGCGGAAGAAGCTGGTGAAGGCGCTGAAAGTGCAATAAGGCATCATGATTGCCAGTGGAAATGCACTTCCACCGCCAGCCTATGGAGCAATATGCGACATCGATGTGCAAGGACATAAGCATATAAAGCAACGGGCTCGGTGAGTTCCGCTCAAGCACTTGAAGAAGCTGTATGACCTACTCAAGGGCTTGCTCAAGGCGGGGGCTGATCGCCTTCTCGAACAGCCCATGGGCATCGCCCATTGTGATTGTGTTGAAAAAGAACGGCGTCGACATCCGACTGTGCATTGACTACAAATGGTTAATGCTATCATGGTCCTCATGGAGTACGCCATGCCGTTGGTCGATAACCTCCGCACTGAGTTGGAGAGCTATCTGTGGTTCTGCTCGCTTGACGCGGCCAGCGGGTTCTGGGCGGTCATGATGCCTCAGCGAGCCAGAGAGATCGCGGCGTTTCTCTGCGCACTGGGGCACTATGAGTGGCTCCGGATGCCGTTCGGGCTTAAGAACGCGCTGATACCAGCGCATCATCGACAACGCGCTCTGGGGTTATGTGCAGCCACTCGGTGGCTGGGCGAGTTACGCCGAGAAAGTACGCCGAGCTGAAGCCGCCTCTGCAACTCAGCGAAGACGACTAAGTGACCCGAACCAGCCAACCCCTGACTCCGTGAACTCAGCGACCAAGTCTGAAGCGGGTCACCGGCTCTAGGCGAGTCGTATCCGCTGCAGGACCTTGTCAATAGCCCTGAGAGCGACATGTTCGCTAGCGGAGAACCCGATGACTCGACGCTGACGCCGGTGTTTGGCCGCCGGTCCTTCGTGGATGATATCTGCTTCGGGGGCACGACGTTCGGAGACTGTCTAGCCACGCTGAGTCGGCTGCTCGCGCGGTTCGCTGAGTGTCATATTAGCATTAGCTTTACCAAGAGTATCCTTGTGCAACCGGCAGTCGACTTCCTCTCTCACGAAGTCTCCCAGCATGGAATCAGGGCAAACCCGGCTAAGTTAGCCGCGATCGCCGATTTGGCGTTCCCGACATCGAAGAAGGGAATGCAAGGCTTCCTCGGTGCTCTGAACTACTACAACAGGTTCATCCAGAACATGGCAGTGTATGGTGCGGTAATGTACCAGCTGAAGGACGCCGACTTCGCTGACGGGGGTGACCTGGCGGCGACTAAGTTGGCGTTCGCCGAGTTGAAAACGAAGGTGGCCAATGCACCAATTCTGCGTCACTTCGACTCGGCGAGAGAAGTGCACATCATGCTGTTTGCCAACGCGTGGGCACTCTGTAGCACTCTGCTACAGCCACACGACGGCTTACTACACCCAGTGCGATTCTGTGGACGAGTTCTCAAAGAGAACGAAGTCAACTATCACCCAGCTGATAAGGAGGTGCTGGCACTTCCACACATACTGAAGATGGGCCACGCTCTCTTTGCTGGGAAGACGTTACACGTCTACACACGATTTTCTACTCTTGAATGGGTATTCACCTCGAAGTCACTATACGGCAGAGCGGTCAGCTTCGCCGTGCTGCGCTCTCCGTACCACCTGAAGGTCAAGCGAATCCGCGAACATGACGCGGACTTCGCCCAGTTGTTGCAAGCGACACCCACTCCACACATCGGACTTGATGAGTCGCTGAGTCACCTGGCACCGCCATCGAAGAACTCGGCTACCGTGCACCTCGACCCTGAACTGTTATATGCACATGTCCCGCGAAATTTTGTAGGACACGTGCTGTCGTTCGACAGGTCGCGAAGACCGAGAAGAACGGTGGCTATGGTAGCTGCTCGTGGAGTTTATGGAGCCTCCCTTCTTGGGACATTGTGATCGCTGCGAGTGCGCACCTCCCGTCGACTACAGTGATTATCGCCGAGTACACCGGCATGAGTAATGGGGTCATGGCAGCGCTGAAGCGAGGTCTCACTGACCTGATCATAGTTGGCGACTCTCGGCTTGCAATCCAGCAATCCATGGGGGTGATAGCGTGTAAGAAGGAGGCTCTACAATTAGAGCTGGCGCGCCACAAGAAACTCACGGACCAGCTGAGTTCAGTGCGCTACCTCCACGTCTTGCGTCACTATAGCGCTGCCACCGACTCGCTAGCTACTGAAGCATTAGAGAGTAAAATGGGGCGAGTGGTAATCAGCAGCGATCGAAAGACCGAACGCAAGGAGCTAAAGAGAGGGTCTGAGATCCTATACACCAGCACTGACTCAGCTGACTCGGGAGAACCTAGAGCCGAGATGACGGTGATGACAAGAAGGCAAAACCGCCGAGTTCATTTTGAGGATGAAGCCAACAAGGACTCGGCTGGGATCAGCCAGAACACTGGCTTACACGACAAAGAAGCCAATCCGCCGAATTCAAGGGCTGAAGGACTCCAATTCGAGTCGTCCAGAGCTCCTAAACGGGTCCGCCGAGTTGAAGATCAAGCCGAAGTTGAAGTCAGTAAGGGCAGAATCCCTGACACGACGGATATTGACGCGGCGGTAGTCCAAGCTGAGAGACGAAGGCGTGTCTCTAAAGCTCAAGACGAAGAGCTCAGATGGGCTGACTTTAAAGCCCTCCTGCGGGGAGAGCTCGATAGCTTAACCCACCGCCGAGCTCAGAACGCGAGCAGGATAGCCGACAGCTTCGTACTCAGCGAAGATGGTCTACTGGGTTATCAGGGGCAGCGGAGACGTCGCGCTGAGCCTGACTCGGCGGATATCTTGCTGAGACTGGTTGTGCCGACCACCATGGTCGACGACGTCCTACACAGCTGCCACAACTCAATTGAAGGTGGCCATCAGGGGATCGTAAGGACTTTTCACCGAGTTAAAGCCGAGTTCTATTGGGTTCGATTGTACGCTGACGTGTCGAAACACGTCCAAACATGTGAGGACGGCAGTACCAGCAAGAGCAAGCCCCAACTGAGAGGCTACTCACCGGGAAATGTGACAGCTGAGTACCCATTTCAAATGGTCTCGATGGATTTCGTTATACCGTTGTCAGTAACTCGGCGAGGCAACACAGTGCTCTTGCTGTTCCAAGATCATTTCACTGGGTTCGTTATCGCCAAGGCGATGAGTGAGACTGGAGCCCTCGAAGTGACCAAGGCCTTTGCGGAGCGCGTGTTTAGACGCTTCGGAGCACCCTCGTTGATCCGCCATGACCGGGATCCCCGGTTCATGAGCGAAGTTTTTCAAGCTTTCGCCGAGTTGATGCAGTCGAGATCCAGGGCAACGCTGAGTTACAAACCCCAGGCAAATGGCCAACGGGAGCGGTCAGTCAAAACGATAATCCAAACTGTGCGGGCCTATGTCGAAGACCCACTCCAGGCCGATTGGGATGACATCACCAAGAAAATGGTGCATGCAATCAACAACTCACGAGACACGACTCGGCGAGAAACACCATTTTACCTTGTGCACGGCTGGGATGCCCAGTCGACTTGAAGTCGATGACTTCCACGATTAAAAAGGATCCTGCGAACTCAGCTGACGCCGCGCAATGGCACCGAGAAGCTAATCGCCAACGCGAAATCGCTCTACAGCTAGCGAAAGAGTACGAGCTGGTCGAGAAGGCTCAGCGAGCTGAGGCTCACAATGCACGACTCAGCAGGAAGGAGAAAAGGTCCTTACCCGAGTCAACTCAGCTGACGAAGGAAAGAAGCACAGACAATGAAGACGCCGACTCAGAAGGGGAGCCCGCCGAGCCTCAAAGGTCTGGTTCGAGCTGGTGACCAAGTCTGGCTGTTCATGGAGCGAGTTAGGCCGGGCTGAAGAAGATGCTGGCTCACCGATGGCACGGCCCGTTCAGAGTGAAGAAGAAGGTGGAAGGGTTCGCCTATGAGCTAGAACGCCCTGACAAAAGCGGCTACCGCTTCTACCCAGTGGTGCATGCATCACGGCTCAAGAAGGTCGCCGACTTAGGTCAGCGACCGACAGCCAAACTTGTCGACGAACTCAGCGAGAACGCCGCTTTGATTTCGATGAAGAACACTTGCCCGAAGACAGTTGGGAACTCAGTGGCACCTCGGAAAAATACGAGGTAGAAGCCATACTCGACGACAAGATACCCAACTCGACGAACACGAGCCGAGCTCAGCGGCTATTCAAAGTGAAGTGGGTCGGCTACGACGAGCCGACTTGGGAGTCTCTGTCAAACCTATCTTGTGGAGGCTTATATATTTGACTACCTGCGGAACAAAAAGCGGGAACGCCGACTGCAAATGCTGCAAGTCGCCGACGAGAACTAACCAACTCATCTCAAATGACCCACCGCCGAGTTGAATGCAGGCTCGGCGGGACGGCAAAGCTACTGCATATGAAAAAAACCACCGCCGAGTTGAATGCAGACTCGGCGAAACAGAGAACTTACTGCAAGATTGCATATTTTATATTTTGGATTGGCGACGAGGGTAGATTTACTTAGTTGAGTCACCATAAACTACTACTACGAAGCACAAACTCACAGACACGGAAGATCCGAGGGTCACATCGGGTGAAGCCCCACTTGATCCGAAGATGTCCAGTCCTTCGCGGTTGGCTGGAGTCGGTGCACATGGTGAACAATTCGCCGGGGCCGACTCGGCCAAGTCGACAACTTCATCGACTAAGCGATGGACGTGGCTGAAATCGGACTCAGCAGAAGCGATGACTGGAAATCCGGGATAGCGTGGACGGAAGTACACGTTGTACGGATGGAGCTCGGGCACGCGAAGGCACCAAGCTCGCCAAGGCTCACCGACGTCAATGTCGACCGCCACCTCACACCAATCTGCACTGGTCGGAAACCACGGCAAATTGGCGGGCGGCGCGAACGGCTCCGACGGGTCGAAGTACAGCTCCGAGTCCAACTACGGCGCGGGGTGTTGCTCGCCGCGTCGAGCTCGGTGACGGCCTTGTACAACGTCCCGTACAACTCGGTGAGGGCCGAGCGCAGGGCATCACTGCGTCGGTTGCGCTCAAGGCTGTACTTCTGCCAGAGCTGGTACGCCAATGTCAGCTCGTCAGCCGAGCTCGTCGGGTTCAGCCCTGGGTTGAGACCGAGAACGACGCTTGAATCCACGAGCCAGTGCATGCACTCGTAGAGGGCGACAAACACCTTGGCCATTTCTTAGTGATCTCCACGGCACTTGAGCCAACACTCCGCCACGATCGCGACGAGAGGAGCCGACTTGGGGGGCGATCGCCGGGCTCAATCTCGGCGAAGGACGTCAGCCGACATAAAGAATGGCCCATCAGGGAGCAGAGCCCGAAGCCGCTGACTCGGATGTTGAGCGGCATACACATCCGCGAAAGCCGCCAACCCAGACAGCGACGACGTAGTCGGCCGGACCCGGGGCTTGCCGTCGACAGTCTCCTTCTCGATCTCCACCACGCAACTGCCCATGACTTGATCCCAGCAGCGCGCCGAGCCCAAATGGAAGAAGGGCGGATAACGCGAGATCTTCATCTGGGCCGGCACGCGGGAGACTTTGAGACCGCTTGGGCAGCGCGGGTCCGGAGCGTCAGGATAGGGAGGCGCAACACATCTGGGAGTGAGGTTGCGCCCCCGCCGAGTTGGAAGCTTGACCCGAAGACGCAGATGAGGTCGGCGCAGGCACTGCAGCCGTACCCGAAGCACTCGCCGACTGACCCGAAGCCGGCGTAGTTGGATCAGCCGACTTAGCCGACTTACCAGACTTGGCAGTCCCCCTAGCCGTCTTGGTCGCCGACTTGGCCGCCTTGCTGGACTTGGTGTCGGACGAGCTCTGCTCGCAGACTTGGCGACCGGACCCGGCGGGTTTGACGACGTGGCGGAGGCACTTGCACACGCCTTCTTGGCCGAAGCTGGAGTCACCGGCGAAGACGGACGCTTCTGACCTGTCGTCGAAGCCGGCGAGACAGAGGCAGAAGTCAGCGGAGAAGCTGGCTTCTCCTCCAACACCTCGGCGCCGAGTCGGACGACTCATCGCTCTCAACCACGGACTTCTTGCGAAGTCGGCGAGGCCGCCGGAGCGCCACTTCGTCGTCAGCCGAGTCATCCGAACTCGACTGACGCTGGCTGGATGAAGTCTCAACTGGGGCTGGAGTTGGAGTGACCACAGGGGGACTAGGCGAGTCAACCACGAGAGGCGAGGACGCCGACGTAGCGCGCGCCGCCGAGTTAGCCGCACCAGACGACCACCCCATGACCTCTGCATCGCTGGCCTCCAAAGCTTGAAGCTCCAAACTGTTGGTCGCGCGGGCATTCAAAGCCGACGCGCGCTGGCTGCGAGCAGACCCAGTGACCGAGGATGCTGGCGCGACAGTGGAAGTCGAACTCAGAGACGCCGCCGAGTTACGCGGCGCTCGACGAGATGACCCAGCGGCGGCCTTGGTCAGAGGCTTGCGCGCTGACTTAGATGTCGACTCAGCGGAAGCCTTGGTCGTCTGCGGCGAAGTCCGCCGAGTCGGCGGCGGGGCAGAACTCGCCGAGCCAGCAGAAATAGCGGGAAGAGGCCGAGCCGTCGATTCCGGCGCTGAAGTCACAACCATAGAGGAAACCAAACCCGCCGAGCTTGTGACAGGGGCAGCCGACGCTGCAGACCCCGAGCGAGGAACGGGACTCGACGCTGAGACGAGCACCGACGGCCGAGTCACCGGTGTCAACGGGTTTCGGCGGAACGGGCTCCCGGGGACTCGGCGGGGCTCCGCCGACGGCACGTCGAAGTTAGCGGGAGTCATCGCCAACCCAGCAGCCGACGAGTTGGAAGTCGTCGCTGCCGAGCTCAGCGGCAAGGAAACTGGAGCTGAACTCGGCGCCACGGGATCGCTGACTCGTAGAGTGATCTCGGGGACTTCCTGGGCTGGACTTGAGACAACTGACGCCAGCGCGGCTTGAGGAGACGACACAGCTGGGCGTTGAGGGCCCGGTCGCCCGGTGAAAGCCCGGGAGCATCGACCCCGGCGGCAGCAGTGAGAGCGAGAGCTGGGTCGGCGCACGAGATCCGGCCATTATGCCGGAAGACATTCTTCTGGCGCTGAATGACTCGGCGGTCGTCTGGTTGGCGAACCGCAATGCGCGATCCGCCCCGCCAGACGAGATAACCGCGGCGGCTTCCTGCACTTGCTCGAAGTACGAAGAAGCCACCTTGCTCCCCTTGGAGCGCCGAGTACGCGACGTCCCGCTCGGCCAGGATCTCCGACATGCGCTTGAGGTCCTTGACGCGCTGGTCGACCATCCGGCGTAGATGGTCGACCGGTTACTGGCGGGAATCGACTCGGCGGTTGGCCTGCCGAGTCGACTCTCTCAGCTGGAGCTCGAAGACGCAAACTGTGTTGCGGAAGGAAGCCACCAGCTCGGACGTCTTGGTGGTGTGGCGCTTCCACTCATCACGCTCGCGCACGACCGTGGCAAGGTCGTGCTCAAAGGGAGTGGAGTTATCCAACGCCGACTTGAGACGCCGAAGGAGACCTTGATTATCCCGAGTCAACTTGGCGTTCTGGACCCGGAGCTCGGCGGGTTCCTTGGTGGAACCCGGAGTCTCGGCAGTGTTGGCGCGGAGTACGTCCAGCATGTCCCCAAATGACCGTGCGCGCAGGAAATCTCGGCGCAGCGCGAAGGCAGTGGAGAGAGCTGGACGCATCAACCCGTACGCCGTCAGCTGAGTCCGAGTCCGGTCTTCGGCCTCACGCTCAGCTTCCCACCGCCGGAGGAAATCCCACAACTCAGCGATTAAGTTTGGGCGCGAGCCAGCGGGGGAAGCCGAGCGCGGCGCAGACGGCGAAGTGGACGGCGGACTCGCCGGGTGACGAATTGGCGAAGACGCCGCGGGCTTTGCTTGAACGGAGCTTGGCTTGGGAAGCGGAGGCACTCCCGCCTCCAGCAACCCGTCCGGCCGGAACCCAGGAGGGACAGAGGCACGCGGCGGACTTGGCGAAGGCGTCGATAGCGGCGAGTAAATGTCGCCCCACGCCACCGACGATACTGGCGATCCCCCGGGGGAGGGAACCTCCGTGGGCGAACCAATCGGAGAAGCTGGGGATACAGGGTGCATCACCGGGGCATCCAGACTTAGCTTCGGAGGCGACTCAACGCTCGGAAATGGCTTCTCATCGAGTCGCCTCCGGAAGATCGACCGAGGTGTTCTCGGCGGAGTCGACAGGCCCTCCCCCGGGGAAGTCGCCGAGTCAGTGGGAGCCGACTTCGGCGACGCCTGCTGGAAGAACTCATCGAGTTCCTCCGCCGACTCAAACGGAGGAGCGTCCGGGAACCGAGGCCCCGCTGCAACCTCGACGAGTGGAGAGCGTAAGCTCACACTGCAAGGGAGCGAGACCATCGGAGGACCCGAAGTCTGGAGCTGAGTCACCTAGTCAGCGAGAGAGACAAGTTAGCATGACCAAGCAGCACCGACATCCTTCCGACACCAGCTTACCTCTGGAGGCGAACTCAGTGAGTCATCAGCACCGCTGCGCAGACCCAGGCTCACCGAAGTGGGCCGTGAAGGAGCCGAAGAAGCCGGGCTCAGCGGTGGTGATGTGGAACTAACCGCTGAGTCTTCAGGCTCTGTGGAGGACTCAGCGGTGGTGGAGTCGGCGACCTGGCTGAAGCCTACTCAGCGCCAGCGCGGGAAACACTCGGCGGAGTCAGCGAGGTCAAAGCCTAGCTACCCGGCTGGCCCGAACTCGGCGGCGAGTTAGGGCCGGCGGCCGACGACGCCAATGGAGGCGCGATAGTCGGCGAGACCGCGGGGGCAGTGTCAGCTGGAGGCGAGCCGCTCGTCGAGTCCGCCTAAGAGACGAAACACAGAAGTCAGTGACGAGCAGGAGCAACCGCGGAAAGCAACAGGGAACTCGGCGTACCATCGGCGCGCGAGCTCAGCACGATGCAGCACCAAGCTTTTCGAAGTTGAGGTGAGTGAGAAAGGTAGCGACGACTTGACAGGGAGCGACCACGCGCCACTCAGTGAGGCCGCAACACTCGCCATCTCGGTTCGTATCACGGCCGGGGCAGTTGTGGTGTTGCGCCACACCGATTTTGTGGTCGCTGTGTGTTAGGGTCCCAATTACGGGTGACCCTAGCCAGATGTAGTTTAGAGTGGTCCCTGTTCCAATTTCCGAGTGGTCGCCTGGTTTAAGTTGCGAGCGGTCACGGTACTGGATGGATACATGCCCGGTGTTTTATATTCAGAGCGTAAAAGTGTTTCAGCTTGAGAGCGGATACGGTACTTCCAGCCGAGCCACGGACAAGACGAATTGCGGTGTTAGTTACGTAGGAGAAGTTTGGGGGCGGTTTGAGATCTAAAAGCACCATCATTATACTTGACATTTGTACTGGAATGTAGGAGACAGTAGAAAGAGCCCTAGCGGCTCTTCAGGAACATAAGATCAAACAGTGCAGAATCTTCTAAGTCCCAACCAAGCGTACACTCTCCGGGAAGCCCCTGCGTGGGCTGGATTATGTCTGCCGTCAGCACCCGAGAGGCATAGCTTGTAGGGTGTTGACAGGTAGCGCCAAGAGGAATTCGGCCCGGGGCAGGGCAATCTCGCCGAGTGCGCAAGGACAAGTCTCGCTGAGGCAGCGAGCCGGTACGCCCGTCACCCGGGGTGCCGTAACTCTTCTAGCCGAGTAGCCGTTGCACTCGGTGACCCGTAAAAGCGCTCGCGCGTCGCCGTCCATCCTTTGGTGGAGGGCACGGGGTCAAGGCGGAAGTCAGTGAGCTCAGCTGGCTTCCCAAGGTTTCGACTGGGTTGATTGCCTTGTCTTGGCGGGAGCCGCCACTGCTGTCCCGGAAGGGCCGAACCGCTAGGGGACCTCTAGCACAGGCCGATAAGCGCCTACTTGCTCGGCGGTTGTTGTGTCAGTGGGAGGACTAACTTGTGCGTTCTACTGCACCACACTAATATTACTACAGAGCTCAGCGTTCTATGCAATATGAGATTGGACCCTCTGGCTTCTGTAGCTTGGATGTAGTCGGTGTGGACGGATCCTTCCCCTGGTAGACTGATAAACCCACACGAATTCGATAGATTTCAGCTCAAACTGCATTTTCAGTCGAGAGGTACACGGCTGCCCTGCTTCCATGAGAGCTCCCGATATCCCACCCATTGAATAATATAATACACTTAAACGTTAACCAATCGCTTTGCGTAGATTCGATCTACATCGTACAACGGTCCATTCGCACCTCGTCGGGTCCATCGGTTCTGGGCGAACAGCCCACAACCCCTGCGACGATCATCTCGCAGCCCACGACCTTTCGACAAACCGCTCCAGCCTGTATACCTTGGTCCATGTCGGCAACTTCATGGGCAGAAAAATCACGGTTCAGGCGAAGACACCAGAGATATCCGTCTAATCAGCGTTCGAAACTTCAAGCATGGCGCTGTCTGGGGTTGAGACGGGGCATCCAGCAAAATACAAAGTGTCGTGGTCGCGAGCAGGGTGAGATGCATAACACCTATTTGAACCCGTATTTTCCCCTTCTATGGAAAATGAAATACACGTTTCTAAAGGTAGCAACAATTTTTTACAGCAAAATTTCACTAAATGCTGTAACACAGTTTGGTACATTCGTAGAGTTACTACTAATATAAGGTATCTAATGCTACGATAATAAAGTTTTACATGTGTACTTTTCGGTTATTGTACTAACTTTCTATCGGTTCAGAATTTCTATTTAGTCAATGTGCATGTATTAGTTAGCTGGTCTGAATACAGTTCGTAAAGCGAAAATACGTATTGTATTCTAGAATTTAAACAAATTCCATCTAGCCAGCAGCGGTTCATCAATACATATTTCTGGGTATATAATCCGGGAAATCTATATTAAGCAATAAATCAGAAAATATCATGCCCAAAGTACTTATCCAATCTGATCTTTATTTTTATAACTGTGTATTTCCGCATCCGCCTAAATGCTGGTCAATTCCACATTAGCAAATTGGATGTGCACGAAGCGGTTTGGTGATACGCAACCACCGTGGGGTACAACTTCGCTCGAACATATGCAGAGAATCGAGTCCTACTCAGTTAATCGGACTGCAGCAGTCGTGATTCACGGTGGCTACGAGTGAGTGGAGGGCTGAAGCTGGAGCTGCTTGGCTTTTGTTTTGACAGTGGTGAAAGACATCGTTTGATGGAAGTATCCCCTGATGCTACCTCTCCAGCCGGTATCAATGGGATTTTGGATGAACGAAGTCGCAACCTGCGGGAGATTCGACAATTACATCCTTCGAATCGGGTGATTTGTCGAACGCTACTAGCTATATCTGGATCAAACGACATTCCATCTTGTGGCGGTGTTTCAAACCACACGTTGACAGAGGGTGGTGTGGATACCAAGTTAAGAGCACTAAACCCAGCTCGTGTAAAGTACTTTAAAGTTGTCGCAAAGGAAGCCTTGGTTGAGCTGCAGTCTGCCTGCAAGCAAGGAAGTCGATGGGTTTTATTGAATATGTTATTAGAAGTGTAGAAGATTCTGTCCAGATCACTCGGTTCTATGATACACTCACCACGCCTGATGCGACTCTACAATCACTTGCCCTGCGACTTGCGGACGTGTTCGCCTACATAAGAGGAACAACAGCATTCCCCCCCCAGTCAATGGAATACCGTCCTCTTCGTTTTCGGATGTACGTGTTACCATTGGTCGCAGAAAATACCACGAAGCATTTTCGGCACTAGCTGCCGATCCTCGGTATGCACAGCAATTTCACGAAATCGATCCACCCCTTCTCCCGCCTTTCTACAAGTCCTTTGGAAGTATTGATCATGGCTAACCTCCGATATACAGTACCCCATGAATTTTTAACTTTCATCACAATGAATTAATTATCTTTCGTTTCGTCTATGTCGCTACTTGAACTATAATCATTGGCATCCACTTCACTATCATTTGCATGTTTGTTTAACTGTACCCTTTGTAGTGTCGAAATTTCTAAATGCCTAGAGTCCACGCGTTGGGGAAACACCGGCCTTCTGCCATCGTCACGTCGACAATTCACTACTCCGTTGTCGCTGAGCTCATCTTGTCTGGCAAGAGTTGTTTCAAGATCTTGTGGTGACGGTACGATATAAGGTAGTAACACCGGGCGGGGTAATCGAATAGGTGGGCGTGATGGATGCCGAGCTCTGCCAAATTCAATATCGTGCTTCAAATGAGCATATCGCCGACCCAATTACTCTATGCCAGCTACGAAGTCGGGAAGATTTGTGTGTGTATCATGATACATTGCGTCCATTTTCGCGGTTAAACCGCTCATGCAAGGTATTTGTTCGGCTAACCGCGGTTCGTGTAAAAGGCTCCGCGTTCCATACCTGGGGGCGGTACTTGATAATCCAGGTACGACGGAAATAACGCCAAAATGCGAACCACTTTGTAAATGAATAGGAAATACCGGAATCAGTCCACCTTTCCTTGGTCGCATTCGTCACCCCTACTTCTCCTGAGGTACAACCGTGAGCGTGCCAAGGACGCCACTTTGCATTGCGATTTTGCATTCCAGATCTGGAATCCGGTATTGCTTCATCCGCCATCTACACGCGTGCTTACAATGAAATAAACAGTCAATCGTAACGGCGTCAGGGAAAAAAACTCGTCCATAGCTCGAATCAACCCAGCCTCAAAGTTGCAATACACGAATTGGGACCCGGGCGGGTGGACCAGGGGGAAGGCGCAGTTCGAAGCAGAAATATAGACGAATTCAAAGCCGTATTGGTAAACTACAATAGCAATAATTGTAACTGGCAATATTTTAATTGGCATAAGATATTGATCACTTGTTCTCAATATCTCCCAAAAGTTTTCAGGTGCGCTCTACAGATACGCATGGACCTTCCAACCTCTGATAGGTTATTGAAACTGTACTGACAGTCGGATATTACTATTGATTTAAGAAACTATTATTAAATTATGTTTTTTTATTATCAAAACTATTCCGATTTTTAAATTATAGCATTTTTTAGCTTGAATTGTTTTCCTGTTCGAGTTGTTTGGTCCGTGGTGTTGCCAGGCATAACCTTCAATATAGCTGCCTCGAATTCGTGAAGTATAGCCGCACTAACGGACAAGTTCGTGTCAAGCTGACAAAAATTGAGCAAGCTTCCATGACCATGGCAATTGCGGCATTGTGCATGTAGTGAGTTGAGCCGTCCATAGGTGATCTCTCTGAGATAATTGCCTGTATGAAGCATTTTCGGATACAGGCAATTATTGGCAGTAACCCTGTTACGGATTGGCCCCGATCTTGAGCCCCAATAAATATGACAAGTATTTTACTGAGCCCTGATTCAACACACACCATTTTTCGCTTCCAAAATGCAAATGCCATTCTGTTCAGGGGCTAGAGCCCCAGCCTCTTTTCCAGATGAGTTTTACTACTTCAACACCACAATATTTGTCGCATGGGGTTGCTACACAAGTCGTTCGCCGCACTCACAAGCGTGCTCAAAGATCGAGAAGAGCGTGATAGACATCTTCGGTTTGCCAACGATGGTCGTCTTGTACATTATGTGGTACAAAAACTTCGGCATGTACAAGGCAATGGGATTCGTCCTGCCGGAAGATGAAGCTGGCATGGCGATCGTGGATCCGAATGCCAGCTTTATCCCCCAGCATGTGTGTGACGAGTGAACGCACCGGGCGTGGCACCGTTGGCTCGACTAGCGTCAGTGTGGGGGCGGCTTGAAGGCAGTGCTCGGAAAAAAATAATTCCGTATCATTAGTATTCATACTGAAAGTATTAAATTATTAACTATTGCCCTTTAGTATAGTATCGTATTATTGATATCAGCAAAAATATATGACTTTAGACTCAGCAGATTACACGGTTCAGTGAACCGTGCCCGGTTAGAGTTTCAATGGCTCCCAGCGATCAAACACACAGCTGTCGTCCGAACGCATTGCGAGCAAGAACTTCGCTCGAAACCACTCAGTTTCAATCGACTATCAACTACCGAAAGACCAAGCATGACGTCTGTCTCCAACCGCGACCTCTGCCGTTTCTTCTACGTGGAAGCTTGTGACCACTATTTCGCCTGCAACTACTGTGGGACGCGGCGGAAGCAGCTCCCGTCAAGTGGATTGCGAACCTGATCAGCCACCTCAAGGATAAGCATCCCAACTATGTAGACGCCTACAATGCCCACCAGCGCAGGCAGGCGGGATCGCTGACAGCCCACGGTTTTGTCAACCCAACGGCATCTAATATGTACCAGTGGATGGAGTGGGTCGTCGACCGGAACATGCCTCTAAGCGAGGTCGACGATCCACTCACGATGAACATGTCTAAGCTAAAGCCAATTTGCTCAAAGACACTCAAGGTCTTTATGGGCAAGGTGGTGGCGGCTGTAGAGGTCAAGATCAGCTCCGAGATGACAGGCCTTTTCGGCATCATGTTTGACGGGTGGACGTGCTTTCTGGAGCATTACGTAGCACTGTTCGCCGTTTTTTGGCACGAGGGGGACCTCACAGGTGCTTCTCGCGATTGCGCCAATGGAAGAACGTGATCTGACTGCCCAATCACACTGCGCGTTCATGCAGAAGATTTTCGAAAATTTCCACCAATCCGAGTCAAGCCTAGCGTTTTTGATTGGTGACAATTGCGCCACCAACCAGGCAGTTGCGACACGTCTTGAGGTGCCGCTGATTGGCTGCGCATCGCATCGGTTTAATCTCGCCGTGAACTCGTACCTGGAAGAGCATAAGGCGACGGTGGAGGCTGTGAGTGCATTGATTGAATAACCGCGCCGCCCTCCGTGAGCATGTCACCGTTAAGGCCAAACGCCACTCGCTGGAGCTCCACCTTCGAAATGGTGGCTCGTTACGTGCGCTTTCGTGATGAAATCAAGAAGGTAGAAGCTGTGTTCGACCTTATCCCGAAGGCAGCCATGCATCGAAAGATCGAGGCCCTGCTGGCTGACCTTCGTGTGTTTCATAGCGTAACAATCAAGCTACAAGCTGAAGACCTGACTCTCGCGGACGTGCGCGCATTATTCGACTCGGTGGCACAGCGCTTTCC
>BSXT01000443.1:0-33662 GCA_030267785.1 Phytophthora fragariaefolia | reverse complement strand
TTCGGGCACTGGGGCATATCAATATATCCTCCAGGTAGTGGTCCAAGCGGTTCTCCTATGTTCATGTCGTAGTATGAATTCAAATGAAGCGTGCCGTCAAGCGTTGTCATCGTGTACACCATCGAGCAACACGGCAACACCAGAACAGGGTCTTCAGATGGGTCAATTTCGCCGTACGTCTGGAACATAATCACATCGGCAACACGCTCTTTCACGTCATCGCTACCACACACGTGACAGAATTCTTGTGACGGACAGTCTTCACCGCATACACTGGGGCACTGGTGACGACAAGTAAGCAATTTCGTGCACCGACGGTTGCACAAACGCCGGTTGCAAGGAGCGCCGCACGGTAAAGCACAATCTTCAGCATGTTCACAGCTCCAGCTGCAGGACTCAGTGCACGCAGCGCAGGGGTCACTGCAAGGGTGATTACACGAACCGTGCTCGCAACTAAACACATCGCAGATACGCTGGCACGGAGGGCATGGGGCTTTTCCGTGGCAAACGCCACGACATCTATGGCAGCACGGTAGCAATCGTTCGCATTCTTTCTGACACGCTCCATGTTCTGTTGGTTTAATGGGGAAATCGGGTTCTGGTTCTCCCTCACGAACCTTCAGGGTATGATCAATGCAATCGCTGCATTTACGGGAGCAAGCGTGACCGCAAGGAAGAACTGCACCACACTTTCGCGAGCACTTTACTTTTATGGTGCTGCACGTGACACGCTGCATGTGGCCGCACGTAGGAACGAACTTGTCCACCATAGTCTTGCACTTTAGCTTGGATGGATCTTTAGCTTCGAAGCATCGCGCGTTGCTGTATGGGTGGCCACATGCCAGCGTGATCGACCCAACGAGCACCTCACATCGACCACAGTGGTCACCGCAAACACCGGGGCATACATGCCCACACCCGTCCTGTAGCCGTGGGCATGGTTGCGTACAATATACAGCTTTATGGGACGGTTGGTCTACGTGGCACAACTTCGGGCACACATGACCACAACGCGGAAGCCGTCTTCCACACGGCCGCAAGCAACCTCCATCGGGTGCGAGTAGAGCGAACGAACCTGGATTGGTAGCTACCCGTTGGTCATCGGGGTGGCGTTGGCAGTGCAGGGGTAGTCCGTCACCATAGCAACCATCACTTAGCAGTTGATCGAGTACTTGCTGCCACACCGGTGATTTAGTACGGAGTAAGTCTCCTTGACCCATGAGAATGAGACCATGCTTAGCCCGGGATAGAAGGACATTAATTCGATTCGGAGTTTTGAGAAATCCAATCGTTCCTCGACCATGAACGTTCGTATTGCTACGAACCAAGCTAGCCAATATAATCGTTGCTTCTTCGCCCTGGAAATTGTCAATTGTTGCAGCACGAATTGCACCTGATAGCTCTTTCTTCGTTGCTCCTAATGCTGTAGCGCTGCCATCCCCGATTTTCTCTGTTACTTTCGTCTCGTCATCTTTGTCATCGTCATCACCTAATGTGCGCTGGATTTCCTCCAGATCTAACTCGTTCAGCTCCAGAACAAACTGACCCCGGAGAGCTGACCGGAACTTCATGAGCTGGCCCACGTAAGGAGTAAGAATTGCAATATCGCTGGTGTGATATCCCTGCTGGAGAAGATATCTCAGAGTTGCAACAAGGTACGTTACTTCGTACTCGTTTGAGTGGGAACGTGACGACGCCCCCAAGACAGCAGATGCACCATCTTCAGGATTGTTGTGATTAACGAAGAAAACATTGTTATCAATACCAAGAAGAGGTGGGTAATTCAGGGTTTCCCGTGCGTCGCGAACTTCGGGATAGAAGAGCATTCGTAGTAATTGCGAAATTTGAGGACGCATGCGGTGCTGTTCTGTGAGCTTCCAAAACGGCAATCCAGAAGTTGGCGCTACCAAACGCTCAAACAGTGATACATCGAGTGCATATCGCTCACCAATAGCGCTTTCCACGCTCAAGTTGTAATCCGCAATATGGGGACGCAATTGTTTATGGTCGCCAATGAGCACCAGTTGTTGGCAGGCAGGTGACAGGCATGCCATTAGTTGCGCCTCGAGTACTTCCCCTGCCTCTTCACAAATCACAACTGGCGGAGCCACTGTTGCGATTTTCTGCTGGTTTTTAGCCACGCCAGTGGTCGTCATACCGATGATCTGTACGCTTTTGAGCACTTCCACATCCGCTTGTTCTTTGACCGTCTCAATTTTCTTCTTGGTTTCCGAGTAGGCTTTCTGTGCGCTTACAACCTTTTCGACACGACCAATTCGCATTTCATCAATCCATTCCGCTAATGCACCACGGCGCTTTGCCGTGCCCCACATCCAGACATTTGAGTTGTGCACCCAACCTGTCTGGGGGCCACGGCGCTGAATATCCTTTCCCTGAATCCAATAGTCCAAAATATCGGTGCAACCAGCGACTTCCCAGTCATCCTCATATAGCTCAGCACTACGTTCTGCAAAATAGTCGTAAGCATCAGGGTGATTCGTTTCAAGGAACCACTTTATCGATTTCCATGTTGGACGGTGTGATTCTCTATTCAGCTCGTGGAGCGCAAATTCCAGCGTATCAGCATCAGTATCGAGTTTTTCGTAAAGTCTTTTCAGCTCGTAGCGCTGGAATGACCTCGGCAGCTTGTTTAGATTGTACTTTTCCAACCGCGGTTCCTTGCACTGACCTCCGATACGAACAAGACTCGTGATACCGACATCTAGGAGGTGGCACAAGAACTGATCGAGTGCGTGATTCGTGTAGCACACAGCCAGAACTGGCGAAATTTTCGCTTCCACTATGATCCGAGTCAGCATCGATCCGATGAAGGATTTGCCACTGCCGGGAAGTCCTTGAATGCACGCAACACGACTACTCAATGCTTGCACTAGGGCTTTTGCTTGATCGCGTTCCAGAGTTGAGTAGTTCACTAATGCAGTCTCACAGGCCTCGCGAGAACTTTGTTCTAGCGGGTGCAAGCGGAATTGTTGCGGGATCCTATTACCTGCACCAGGATATGCTCGCACCACCGAACCGAGATTAAAACTAAATCCATTGGTGAAGCAATACATGGGGGATTCCACTCGATCTTCTTCGACTGCAGGAGGCGCTTCTGGCGCTAAATACTCCAGAAACGGCAAGGTAGCCGGCTCGATCGATTGCAGCGCTCGGAGGACGGGTTCATACGCAACAAAGAAAACCTTATTGAACTCAAGCAGCAGCATATGGGGGTAGTTTTGTCGCTGTTGCCCACGCGCAGTTGCCGCGTGCTGCCATTGCTCGAGCGTGGCAAAATCTTGGGCCTCGAAAGGCTGTAAAGTAACCTCGACAACGTCTTTCACGAGACGCTCCAGATCTCGCTCAACAATGAGGCAAAATACCACCTCCAAAGTCCCTTGTGCGTAGGTTACGAGTGCGACCATTCCATTGAACGGCAATCGACCTGTTTTCTCCCATAGCTCTTTACGGCTTTTGACATCATCCTTTCTTTTCTTCTTCAAGGACCTGGTTCTGCCGGTCATTTCAGCTACTGAAGGTTGTGGAAAGCGCACATCGATGCAAAGTCCGTGGCGCTCCAAGCGACGACTTCTGTCTCGCTCGCCTCGACTATCCGTGTGCTTGAGCGGCATGACAGTCCCAATAACCGGATACACGCTGTAATCCACCTCTGCGTCTCGAAGACGGCCCGCTCCTAGGTTGCCTTGGCACTCGTCCAGCCGATGCTCCAGATCCTGTAGACAAGACCGGATCGTTCCACACAAGTCTTCTCGATACAACCGGAAGTGCGTGTCCACCCAGCGCTCGGGGCCCGGGGGCAGCCAATGCGCGTTCTCGTGGAACGGGAAGTTGCCGGGCAGCAGCGGCAGTTCGCGAGACAGACATTCCTCTGTCGTGGGCAGGAGTTGAATGTCGCGAATGTCTCGACGGTCGTTGTCATGGCGCGGCCCGACAGTGCCGTCCTCCAAGACCGCCTCCGCCGGGACCCCCACTTCGATGACATCCCACGGCTCGGGCACTTTCCACTCTCGCGTGACTCGGTCTCTCCTCATCGCAGCGCCGACTTGCATCCCCCGCTGCGCCCGCCGAAGCATCTTGTGCAGGCGCTTGACCTCTTCCCGGATCGTCTTGAAGCACACGGCCGTGTCCAGCGGCGAGTCTCGTTCTCGAGCGCCGTCGATCCACTCGGCCGTGAGCGCGTCGACGTCGCCGACTGTCTCTCGGAAGGCGTTCTCGTAGACGAACTCCTTGAACTTGTTGCCCAGCAGGAACAGCAGCCGGATGAACGGGAGACTCACCTGCGTGAAGCTCAGCGGCGCGAACCTGCGGCCCTGCGCGTCCGCCAGGAAGCTCGCGTGCGACACCACTCGGTCCTCGATGCTTCGCCTCTCCACGAGCTGCTCCAGGTGCTCCAGGTACAGCCGGAAGAGCTGCGCGTGCGCCGTGCGCACGAACGCGTACACGTAGTTGGCCTCGTCCAAGTGCTGGCTGACCATCTCCATGCGGCGCATGGTCAGCAGCGCCACCAAGGGCACGAGCCCCCGCTGGAAGCTCACGACGTCGCGCCGCCGGCCGGCGTCGTTCGAGTACGGCAGCGCCAGCAGCTGCTGCAGCACGCGCACACCCGCGCCGTGGGCCGCGCCCAGTTCCCGCACGAAGTGGGGCGCCAGGCTCTCGCTGCTCAGCGCGTGCAGCCCCGAGTTGACCAAGTTGAGCGCCTGCGTGTGGCTGTCCACGGCCCACGCGGCGTCCGCGCTCAGGAACCCGCGCCACAGGCCCTCGAGGTGGTCGCTGCCCGACCAGAAGCACACGAGCGCGTCGGCGTGGCCCGAGAAAAAGGTCCCGGCCGCCAGGTTGCCCTGCAATTGGCTCTGCAGCGCTTGCAGCGAGAACGGGGGCGGCGGCCTCGAGCTGCCGGCTCGGCGAGGTCCCGGCCGCTCGCTCGAGCGCGGACTCGAAGCGCTCGAAGGCGCTCGGCTCGACGCCTCGTGCGCGAACCTGCACGAGGCCCCGAAGCGACACGCGCCCGAGCGCTGGAAGGCGAAGCAAAGCTGCGAGGGCATCGCCGCGGGGCGAGAAGCTCGGGGAATGAGCCGCCAGCGAGGCCGCCGGAGGCGCGGATTGTCCACCGATGCGTGTTAAGCCATCCATCAACTGGGCACGTTGGATGCAGTCGTGGAGGGGGGAAATGGGTCTTTCCACAACTTTGGGGTAAAACACCGTAGTTCATTAATGGGCATATGGGCATGACCATCCGCTCATCCAAAAGGGACGAGGAGAGGCGGGTCTTAAACTATCTTGGCTTTCGTCGAAAGCTGAACTGGGGAGCTCGCAGCGGCTCGCAGTGTGTGGCTCGCACATGATATGTGCACTACACCATTATTTTTCCCTATGTGTAAAACACCATTTCCTTTCGTGCCTCCAGGAAATGAACCTTCTCGTCTTCGTCGGTTAGGGTGCTCTGGATCTCCAGATCAACACCTGCGTTTTCTTTCCTGACGTCGATGGCGGTGTATTAGCCTCGTCACTAGGGATGGGCAAATGAAAACGTGCCATTAATGCCATTAATACATAAATGCCTTGAATGCAGCATCTCGACAAGAATGCAGTGCATTTGTGGGGGGGGGCTCTCAAGCGAAAACTTGGAATAAATATCTGTTTAGCAGGCGATCCAGTTAAGAGGGGGACATGATTTCGGGGGGGGGATAAGAAACTCAGTAAATGCGGAAATTGTCCAATTCCGACAAGATTTTGGTAGTAATACGTGTAAAATGTTTTAGGACAAATGCACCAAGCGCGGATTTCGTAGCTGCACTCGTTGCACCAAGGTAAGGCATCCAACCTGTACCCCCATCGAGGCGCTGTTTGAAGCATTTGTAGGGATTCGGAGGGCATAGACATTTTATAGCTGTCGCGTACCCTCCTGCCAAGGGTCGGACACGCGCGGGCTGGTCAGGTAGTACAGTCTATGGGTGGGTACGAGTTCGGAGGCGCGTTGGGTATCTAATGGTAGGCGGCACTAATCCAGATAATGGAAGTTTGTTTGTCTGTTTTTAGACGTGTTTCTTAGCAGGAAAATATACGACTGAAAGACGAAATTGCGCGGCGGCCGCTGCCGACGTGCTCCTAAGCATGACACCACTTCTTCTTCATTCGCCTGGACCTCCTGGCGTGTCCTCCGTCCTTGGGCATGACACCACCTCCACTTGGTCCTTGCACACACTCGCTCCGTCGCGCCGACACCTGCCCTCAGCACCCCCATGTAGGACGGGAACGCTTCCCGCAGTGGTCGCCTGCCGAGATCGAAGATTCGCGCCATCTTTCGAGGTAGGCCCACGCACGGTACCAGTGACGTGGTACCAGGAGAGGGTCCTCGCGACGATGTAGCCATCCGCTAGTTTGGGTTCACCCTGGGTGGTCTGGGCGGCGGCGCCCCACAGACCGGGCCCAGCGAAGACCCGCCTAGAATGCCACCTAGATTCCCAGGTACGGGACATTCTCCCCGACCAAGCGTTTGCCGTCCTCGGCGAACTCGAAGCTGGGCCTGCGAGGCCATCTCCGTCAACACCGATGCTTGCGCCGCAAGATAAGAGAGCGTGTCAGCCAACTCCACGTCAGCGTCGGAGAAATGGGGTGGCACGTTCGACTCGTCACGCGCCGTGTTTGTAGGAGCGGCTTGCTCCTCATAGAGTAGCTCGTCCACAGCCGGCTGGAAGTCCTCCAAGTTTTCCACGTCCGGTTCTTGTAGTTTCAAAAAGCTAGCCGCCTCGGACCGGTCTCGCTCATCAGCGTTCAGCAGAACGCTTTCCCAAGCGTTCCCGAGGAGGTGGTGAGGTTCCATCTTCTGCAGCCGGCCATCGCCATCACCAGACGCCAGCCATGCGTCAGTAGTCCGAGACACCCGATGCCCACAGTTGCTTCAAGCCCCAGCGGGGTCCACTTCAGTAGGTAGTTGAGTGCATTCAGCGTCACCACGACGGTGACCACACCGACGGTACCACACAGCGAGAACTCCAACAGGTCGTAGAGGGCCATAGAGATATGAATAGTTAGGGAAAGCAGTAGAAGCAGGAGCCGCCCGACTCCATGTAGGATAGCGAAGACGCGTCGTCCGGTCAGAAGGCACGCCTCGCCGGCGGCGCGACCGTATCGGCCAATGGAGCGAGCCGAGCGCACGAGAAGCCCGGGCCCGTACTCGCCGAACGTAACTTGTCCGGTTATCCACCAGTTGCGATGCATTCGCCCGTAGCGTCCATACTCCACTTCACCGTCGCGTAGTACTTGCACGGGTACAGCAAAAACAGCACTCCATAACGCGTAGGCGTAGGCAGGACCCCGTAGTTGTCGTAGTTCTCGGTTCTGGAGCACGTCTTGGTAGCGGGCTACGATCTCGACCCACATTCCCCCATTCAGGCGTGCTACGCACCACACTTGTCACAGGAAAGCCCAGACGACTCGACGGACAGGGGTCTCGACGACCCCAGGCACCGACAGCGCCGGCGTACGCAGGCAGAAGCTCGACTCGGGCGTACTCGCGGAAGATCAGGCCCCACGCGTCGTCCATACCGGGTGTGGGCTCGCGGGGCAGCAGTCACAAGGAAGAATGGCAGGTAGCATCCAGTAGGAGGAAGCATGCGCGTCCTGCAGAAGACCGTTCACGCCCAGGTCAACCTTCAGAAGGAGCCATCTCTCCGTGGGCATCATAGTTTTCGCTCGCGGAGCGATCGGTCTGGGTTTCAGGTAGTAAAGATTTGACCGTGAGCGACAGGGGAGCTCGCAGCGCTCTTTGATGTTTTCTCCGATCCTTCTTTCTCTGCCGTTGGCCGCCCCCAACCATCAGGTAGTTGACGTTCAATCTAGGAGACCCCTCCTCTGAAGAGGACAGTCATTTCGAAATCCGCGTCACGCAACCGACCCGCCACCATATCGGACGACGAAGACAAGTTGCTGCGGTTGCTCGTCGACAAGTTCATCAAGAAGGACAAAGCGAAGGGCTCGAGCGCGCACGACACGGGCCGGAAGCTCGCGCAGCTGGCATTCTGGTGCGATATGCACCTGGTGCATATCGCACCAGATATGCACCTGGTGCATATCGCACCAGAATGCCAGCTGCGCATGGCGCTGCACATGCACCAGGTGCTCGCGGCCAACGAAGTCACCATGGGCCTCGAAATCCTTGACGAGATTGCTGAAGCCATTCTGGATGAGTCGGGGGAGGCGGAGGATGCGTTGAGCGGGACCGTCCTGATTCTGCCGAAACCATCACGGCAGCGCGAGTGTCAGGGGGATCCGGACCACCAGCGCTTCACCAGCTACCTGCCGGAGAGCAAAATGGGTCTGGAATATTCCGTTAATACCACCCATCCACCCAGAGTCGACTAGGGGTGGTTTATTATGGATAAATAAAAAACCGACCACCCTCCAATCTATCATCCGTCCATCTGCTTCAATCGAGCTGGATTACTCACTCAATCTGCTTATCAATACCAATCACGTATTCGCAAGGGTCGTTCAATGCCTCACTCTTGAATTTCTTTCTTCAGCAAAGGGGGCTACGGGCCGAAGCACTGTGAACGTATGCACACAACCCCCACTGTACTCCGGTACTTTGCACTGCAGTTGTTGGTTGCGCGCGTAGTATGGTATAGGGGGCTGAAAAGCCATGGTGTTCTGCAACGATCTGTCCGCGAACTCCGTTTGCTACGATGGATCGGCATACTCCACCCTGCTGTACGGAGCAATGTCACGGCTGTGAAGAAACGAAAGCTTGAGTTCAATTTGCTTGTCTTTATTTGCTTTTTCTATGCATTCTACCTAGTAGTACACATAGTCCTCGCTCTGGTTAGCTTCGGTCTCTTCGGCGTCCTCTTCATCACCTGCTTCTCTAAGTAGATCCTCTAAATGCGAGTAGCGCTCAATGTCTTCATCGCAAATGTTCTTCGCATTGAAGAAAATATGCACCAGCTTCTCAACCCGCTCGGGTACCAAGCGGCTCCGAAGCTTGGAGTGGATGAATGCGTGTGCCGAGAAGTTGCGTTCGGAGGCAGCACTAGATGCAGCGCACCTGAACAGCCGCAGTGCGATGTCTTGCAGCAGCGGAAATTTGTTTAATCCGCACCAAAAGTCGAACACTGGAAGCTTGCATTCACACAGCAGGCACCACTGCCGCGGCTGGCTCGTCTTGATGTCCTGAACATGCCGATGAACGGCAGCAAGTTCCAAGATGACTGCATCGCTCTTTTCAGCGCCATGCCACTGCACCAAAAACTCTTCAACTGCGCCGCGTACTTGGATTTCCATGTCGACGCCTGTATACCGTGGATCAAGGAGATAGGCGACACCATGGGCGTCGCCATAAATAAAGTCAAACCTGGACTCCACCACAAGCTTCACAATCTTGAACTCCGCAGCTGTGAGCCCAGCTGCCTTCAGATCCGCTGGAAGGTCAACAAAGACTTGATACACCTCAGACACTGGCGTCTCGTTCTTCTCAAAACGGTTTAACGCTGCATCAATTGGTTTCAGCAGAGCGATTGCCTTCTTCAGCCGTGATACAAAGTCGGAGGACATCACTAAGTCGTACACGTCTCGCCGGTTTATTTTCTGCTTCTTCGTCTTTGCGGTGAGAAACCCGCGTGCAGGCACGCATGTGAACAGCACAGACTCGGCAGCTAGCACCGTTGAGAAGCAAGCCAGCAAAGACCCCCACCTTGTGTCACCAGGTTTAGCGAGCACGCGGAGATTCTGCTCTTTGAGACGAGCTGAGAGATCGGCCCACATCTTGTGATGCTTCCTGAAGAAGCTCACGAGCGCCTTGCACCCGCTTTGCAGCGCGTCTACCCATTTGATTTTCTGGACGATATCCTTCACCAGGAGGTGCAAGGCGTGACACACGCACCCGTGGAAGAACGTCTTCGAGTTCTGCTCCTGCAAAACCTTCCAGGTGGCTTGGTTGGCGTTGGTGTTATCGGTCACCACAGCCCCAACTTCTAGGAAGTCGTACTTGGCAATGACACGCTTTACGTCAGCCGTCAGGAACTCAACGTCATGGGCTTGAGTGCCTGTGTAGGCATACTCGAGGAAGAACGTGAGATTACTGCACACAACGACATAGTTGACCACAGCTTGACCATTAATGTCCGTCCATCCGTCCGTGACGAGCGTTATGACCTTGCCAGCAAGCGTCAGCGTGAGAACCTTGATGGACTTCTTGTAAGCTTGATCGAGCAAGACCGTGGCCAGCTGGTCTGGGGTCGGTACGACAGCACCTGGATGCAGCAGCTGCAGTGCCTCAGCCAAACTGGGGTGTCCGACCTTGTAGAAGGGCATGCCAGTGCTGTACACCCACCAAGCCAGCTTGTCCTGGAACTGCTTGGTCGTGTTGCTCTTCAGCTGGAGGCGGAAGGTGTCCGTAATCAGGGTAGTGCTCGACTTAGCAGAGCAGCGCTTGACCAGATGATGTTTATCCGTTCAACATGGTTCCGTCCGGTGGTTTGCAATAGATGGTTGCAGTGCTTGCACCACACACAGCCTTGCGGGTCCACATCGACGTGATTCCATGCAGGGTCTGCCTTTCGGCCAGGTCGAGTAGTGCGATCGCTCGACCCATCGACAGTCGGAGGGCACTCGGGGCGAGCTGACATGGGGCTGGAGCTAGAAGGCATGGCGTGCAGATCGCGGCTTGAAGGCAGTGTTGCTTGAACGATGTTTCGAAAATGAGGGAAGATGTCCAAGTGCAAGGACTTGACTAGAACGCAAACCAATCATTCTGTAGCCAGCACGGATTGAGCCCTTTAATTCAAAAAGTAATTGATACCAATTCATGGAATTGAAAAGGAGGGTAGGGGTCAATTATCCAATTAGTCCACCCACCCTTTGTCGATATTAGCCCCCCCAGCGATTTTGAAGTTTTGGGGTTTTCCGGAACCCTGCCGGTGAGCCCGAAGTCGCAGCCCTCGTCGGCGAAGAACCCTCCTTCGGCCAGTAAAAAGCGCAAGGCTTCATCGGCCGCTAAAGCGGTCAGCTTTTTCATGGATGCCTTGGCGGAGAAGGTCCCGCAGCAGATCCGCGACGACAAGTTGTACGAGCGAGCTTCCAAGCTCAACGTGTCGCTGTACGAGTTGGCGTACCCGTGGAAGGGATCACGCTTATTTTTTGACCCTGCTTTATATCCTCACGTCCACGTCGGCCATGGCACCAGCATGATCCAATTTCTGGGACTGGCAGCTGCATGCTCCGTTAGCAGGTCGAAAAGCGCTGGACCGACGCCGCAAGAGGAAGATGGACGCGGTCGACGCCCGCTTGGTGGTCATCAGTTTGTACATCGAAACTTGGGGATATTACAACTTCTTGCAGCGGCTGGAGGACAACCTTGACGAACGCCTCTTGATGTGGTGGGGCGGTCAGCCTGGTCAGAACCAGCCACAGGGGACCGACTACATTGGTCCAGTCATCGAGAGCCTAGCTGTCCTGCGTCGGCGGCATCCAGCAGCGTACTCGGCCAAGATGAAGCATGCACTGGAACCTGTCCACCTGGACAGGGGGGATTCACTCGAATGACCGACATGCTTCTTTGGACGGGAGCGTTGGACGTGGAAGCCAGACTCGAAAAGTGCCTCAGCGACCGTGCACTCGCCCGCATTCTTCACGACATCAACTCCAAGCGCGTTGCGCGCGCTCATTGGGTGGGCAACCGCACCAAGGGGACATGGCTGGCGCTTCGGAATTGCGACCGCATCTAGAAGGAGGACGCGAAGATCAGTAAAGGTTTGCGTGACGACAAGTACCAGGCTCCTGAGGTTCCGCCTTTCGACCCGAAGGAAGAGAAGGCCCCCGGCTTCACACCTATCCTGACTTCGCACGGGTCGTACACCGCGATCTGGAAGATTAAAATGCAAACATCAAAAAGGGGAAGTGTTGCAGCTTTCCCAAGTCGGACAAAAAGGGGAAGTATTGCAGCTTTCCCAAGTCGGACCTCGGGAGGGTTGTTGGGGCCAGCGAAGCATACCGCGACGACTAGCCATCCCCTCTTTCCAACATAAAAGAGAAGTTCGTCCTCGTCGACAGCGGCGTTAGCTTCGGCCAAACGCGCGCTCCGACGAAGTTCCGGCAGACCCAGTTCCTGCCGACGAGTGCCCTCGAACTTGGATCAGGGCTCGGTAGTTGGGTAGTTGAGTGGCAGTCGCCCGCCAACTAACCTCGTAAGTAGCCATGAGTACCAAGTACTGTTCGACGCCATTCTTCTTGCGTTTAGCAATAATGCCGACCACCGGGCAGTTCGAGCCTAGAATGCAGTCTCCTTGTCTCCAATGACGGGGCGCTCCACAAAGCTAGTCGAGGGGAGGTCATCTTCGGAAGGGGGGCCGTCATCATCAGTACCGAGCTCAGACTCCACTCCCGCGGGTGGTACGGCCTGCTCCACCTTCCCTTGTACCGTTTGAGGCGGTTCACATTGATAGTCACAACACGGTTAGGGTGGGTAGGAATAGCAATTCGGTAAGCGTTCTCACCCACTGTCCCGACGACTCGGTATGGGCCGTGCCAGGAGAAGGCCAACTTCTTGGTCTTCTTCTCGCCTCGCCTGGCTCGGATGTACTGGTAGACCCATACCGGGTCGCCTTCCTCGAACTTGGCTTCTGCCTGTCCTTCCAGGCGGCGTGCATGTCGGCCCTGGACTTTGATAAGCTGGCGCTCGACCATCCGTCGAGTGTCTCTCAATGACAGGAAGAGGCGGCGCCGGTAAGAGGCGACATCGTTACTTTTCCACTTGTTGTTTGTATTCAGGAATGCTAAATCCAGCGGCAGCACGGGGTCGCGTCCGTATAGGCTGAAGGACGGCGAGTCACGGAGGGCCTCATGGTAAGAAGTTTGATAAGCAAATAGCACTCGGGGTAGATACAAATCCCAGTCAGTCTGCGTCTCGTTCACAAATAGTCGAAACATCCCCAGGAGTGTTCCATTGAAGCGTTCTACCACCCCTGGGTTTGGGGGTGGTACGCAGCGCCGAAAAGCGTTTTGATTTCAAGAGTCTCGTAGAAAGATCGGGCCAATTCGGAGATGAAGTTGGACCCTTGGTCACTGAGTAGTCGCTCGGGGATTCCGTGGCGAGAGATCACTTCATTTACCGTAGTTTCGACAAAAGTAGTAGTATCGAGACGAGGAATTGCAAATGCTTCGACCCACCAGGTGAAGTAGTCAAGCAAACACCAGTATGAACTTGCTGCCGCGTGGCGCGCCCACCAGCGGGCCTAACGCGTCCACGACGAGCAACGAGAAGGATCCGGACAGGTCGTGGATGGGCATGCGCAGCATGAGTCCGTTCCCCCAGGGACGGTGGCCTTTCCCGCTACCACAGGTAGAACACTCTCGGACATACTCGGCCACATCACGCTTCCAACCGTGCCAGAAGGCATGCTTCCGGACTTTGTCCATAGTTTTAGTCACGCCGACATGAGCGGCCAGTACATCGGTGTGGCAGTGGTGTAGCACCGTCGATATGAACTGCAAGGGGATCATGGACATTTCGAGAGAGTTGGCGGGTCCCACCCGCGCCTTCAGGTGCGCGCGACGCATTAGTACTCCGTTGCGCGCGATGTAGTTAGGAGCCATGAGCAACGTTCGGGTCCTCAGCAGGGGTTCCAGAGCCATACCTCCACTCTCCAAGTAGGCCTGCATTACCAGGATCCAAGGGGTCCGGCGTTGTTCATCCACGAAACGGTCTTGTTGTAGCCCGAAAACGTCTACAGGAGACACTAAAAACTGTTCCGTAGGAGCAGCGTGGGGCCCCGAGGACTCAGTCGGTCGACCCCGTGCATGGTTCGAGGTTGGTTCCACTCCGCTGCCGTCGGGGTTGACGCGCTCCCCGACCGCGCCAGAACCGTGTCCGTCTGAAGGTGGCGGGGGCGGCACAGGATGAGAAAGACCATCGGTATGACCCCTCGAATCAGCCCCCACGTCCTCCCCGACCAGGGGGTGAACGCCGTCCGTTCGCGTCAGCGTCATTGAGTAGATCCGACATGGAGTGGGCGCGTACCGTGTCCGAATAAAGTCGGGAGAGACCGTCCACGTGGCCCATTGAAGAGCCCGCTTTGTGGCAGACCTTAAAGCGTAATTGAGAGAGTTCCATGGCCCACCGAGCCAGTTTGGCGTTGCTCGTGTGGTTGGTCTCGCTAAGCACCCAGGTCAGGGCCTTGTGGTCGATGTACAAATCAAATTCGCGACGATCCAAGTAGCATCGGATTTTCTTGGTAGCCCACACTATGCCCCAGCACTCGATCTCGGAGGTCCCATCCTGCTTATTGATCCAATTCTTCTCAGAGCCCACCAGCAGTTTGCTCGCATAAGCCACTACACGCTCTCGACCACCCACTGTTTGCATAAAGCATGCTCCTACAGCGAGTTTCGGCGAATCCACATAGAGCTTGAGCGTTTCGAAAAGTCGGGGTAGACAAGGATTGGGGGCTCTACCAGCTTCCGTTTGAGCTGTACGAAAGCGGCCCCACAGTCATCATTCCAGTCGAAAAGGACACCCTTTGCCTTCAAGCGTTCTATGGGGGCCGAAATCGCAGCATACCCCTGAATATAGCGTCTGAAGTAGCTGGTAAGCCCGAGGAAGGTACGGACAGTGTGCAAGTCATGCGGTCTCTTGACATTCATCACGGCCTTGACCTTCTCCAGGTTGGGTAGGATCCCCGACGGGGTGACGATATGCCCTAAGAACGCTACTTGGTCACGCCCCCCACTTGCACTTCTTCATCTTGAACTTAAAGCTGGCGGCGTGGAAGCGTTCCAGCACCTCCTTTAACCGTACCAGATGGGTGGGGAAATCCTCGCTGAACACTACACAGTCGTCAATATACACCAAGCAAGTGCGCCACTTTAGGTCGACGAGAACATTATCCATCAGCCTCTCGAAGACAGGAACGGTATTACACAACCCAAACGGCATTATCAGCCATTCATAGAGACCGTATTTGCACGTAAGCGCTGTCTTCTCGATACTGTCAGCGGCGGGTACATTCCAGTACCCCGACGCGATATCCATCGTGGAAAAGAGCTTAGCCTTCCCCAAAGCATCTAGGATGTCGTCGATAAGCGGCATGGGGCAGCAGTCCTTAATAGTCACGGTTGTTCAGTCATCGGTAGTCGATGCAGTAGCGGATCCCCCCATCCGGCTTTCTGATCATCAATACCGGACTAGCCAACGGGTTGGAGGATGGTCGGATTAGGTTCAATTCTTGATATTACTGGATCTCTGATTCCATAACGTCACCCTCGGCCTTAGAGACGCGGTAGGGCCGCTGATTGATCTGGGCACTGTCTCCCGTGTCGATCGAGAACTCAAGCAGGTCGGTCCTGCCGGGTTTCATAGAAGTCTCCACGAACATGGCCTTGAAAGAGCCCAGCAGGTCGGAGAACAGCTCCTTCTGTTCGTCTCCCAGTTTAGAGTCAGACAAGTCGATATTGAGCTCAGCCTGCAACACTTCGTCCAGCTCTTGTATCGCATCCGGATAAGCGTCAGTTGTACGAGAGGAAGCGGCAATCGTGGCATGAATCCAGTCGGACTCACGCTTTGTAGAAGCGTTTCGCTCAGACGAGAACGGTTCCGACTCGGCAGTGGGAGAAGGTATCGAAGAGGCCTCGAAGACTGACTCGGGCACAATAGAGACGGCTACTAGGAGCGTGCCCCTCTTAATAACCATCTCCTCCGTCGAAGGGTTACACACATCCACTACCACCTTCTTGTCATGAACATTACACAGAGAACGGGCCACTCGCACGGACGCATCAAGGTCCACTAGCCCTTCCACCAGAACAGTAGTGTCCTCGGCCACTTCGCCCAGGACGTCGGTCACGACCGGAGCCTGGCCCCCAGGGCGGATTCGCACGGTAGAACAGATCTTCGTAGCGTACATCTCCTCCACGCGGGGAGAGCCGATCGAGAACTTCTCGCCCGTGTCCTTGAGAGTCACCGAATTCTCATCGAGGTCCACCACGCCACGGAACGCCTTGAGCGCATCGGTACCGAGAATCACATCAATATGTAGTTTGTCGATGACAATGAAAGGCCGCATTGTTTCACGAGAGCCAAGTTGTAGAGGTAGATCGATAGCTCCCCGTATTCGAAGGGGATGACCCGACGCGCTGTTCAGGTCTCAACGACACGGATGCAGTGGTGCATCTCCACGTCCAACCAGCTTGAGCATGCGAGCGTCGATGAGACTGGCTACCGCGCCGGTATCGATAAGCATATCCGCCGGTACGCAGTCGATGAACCCGACGGACACCGTTTCCACTCCCCCGACGGACACCGTTTCCACTCCCCCGACGGACCCGATTATCCGCTTCCGTCCGGGAAGGGACCGTCGGCGACGTCGTCTGGCTCAGGCGGTCCGGGGGACAGTCTCGTGTTCTGGGTTTGCGAGATCGAGATCGTGCTAAACGCTTGTCAGACCTTCGACGCGCGAGCTCAGGTAGTGTTCGCGCTGTCCAACCTTGGAGGGCGCGCACGCGCATGGGCCATGGCCCGTGAAACGGCCACTCCGGGGTACTTCACCTCGTGGTCGTTCATGGAACAGGAGCTACACTCCACCTTCCTCCTTGCCAATGTGGCGTATCGTCATCGCTCCAACCTCTTGCGATGCAAGCAAGGCAAGCGGTCGCTTCAAGACTACGTCATGGAGCTCCATAACCTCGAAGCCGCCACGGCCGGCACACCCCTCTCTGAGGACGTCAAAGTGACGGTCTTCATGGACGGTGTCCGTACGGGTCCGGTTCGGACAGAGCTCTTCCGACGTCAGTCGAAAACTTTTAATGAGGCGTTCCACATTTCTATGTTGGTGGACCACTGTGTGCGCTCTGCGCAAGGCCACACACCTCATGTCGAAGCCAGCGAGGGTCCCACTCCGATGGAGATCTCTCTCGCCGAGTCGGCACGCCTCAACGTGCGGGTGGTCGCTGTTTCGGTTGTAACCAACCTGGTCACTTCCGTCGGAACTGCCCCACCAACCCGTGGAAGACGACACGCGACAAGAAGCACTCGGTGCGTTCGACGCTAAATAACCTCGAGGCGACGGAGTCGAAAAACGGCGACTACCAGTAGGGGCGGGACGCCCTCCTGGGAGACTTCGATCCTCTTTGAGGGAGGTAAGTTCTTCACCAACCTCGCAAAAGGAGCAAGTCCCTGGGACGACACTTCTGTGTCTCTCCGTGGCCGCCGCGCGGTCTAACCTCGTGGTCGTCACTGCCAGCGTGAAAGGGTATCCGGAACCGATGACGGCCCTGATCGATTCAGGAGCGTCATTCAACTTTGCGACGAAAACCAGTGTGGCTAGGAACAATGCATTGTATGCTAGTGCTTTAGAAGCCTCTAAGAGCAATACCAATATATCCGTTCGCTTAGCGACCGGCTCCATCGTGTCTACACGCAAGGTTACCATACCCTTAAACATGGAGTTTGACGACTTCGACTCGGTCGAACTGTTCATTGTCTTGGACATGGATGACCGATACGATCTTATCCTCAGCATGCCTTGACTGGCTAAGCACGAGCCGTGGATAGATTGGCGTAGTCGCACCATCGGTGCCAGCCACAACCCCCTCGGGGACAGAGCCCTGGTGGGTCATGTCCCCTCCTCTTCCCAAGATGGGTTTGTGCATGAGCACCGTGTGTCACGCGACGAGCGGCAGTTTGCCGGCTCTTGGGAAGTCCTGGAACTGCCAATGACATCGCCCCCACGAGCGCGGGAGCCCGAGGTAGTTGATGCAGAAGATCCGCAGGATCCTAATACCTCCCCGATGGGAAGGCAGGGTTCTGCTGTTTGCAACCGAGTTGCATTTGTCCAAGGGACAGTGACGACTCAAGGCGCGGACGCTGCAGCAGCTCGCGCAGGAAGGGGTGGTAGCGTCCGAGCTCCCCCTACGCAAAGCGTGGTGGCTGGTTCAGCCCACGTCGAGGAATGTGCTGGAGTTGTTGCTCGTGCAAACAAGAGTGGTCGAGCCGGAGCTCCCACTACGCAAGGCGTTGTAGCTGGTTCAGCTCGCACGACGGAAGGCGCTGGAGTTTGTGTCTGCGCAACCACAGGTGGTCGAGCAAGGGCTCCCATTAGCAAGGCCATCAGAGGTGACAAGATCACAAACACGCCCAAGGCAGAAGCGTCTAGCCGCGATGCGGATTCCGCGGCTGAGGACAGGGTTCCTCAAGTGCTCGACGTCTTTACGGGCGAACCCAAGGTGGGGGAGGTGTTGACCCCTTGCCGACGGTAGCGGAGCTACTTGAGCTCGAGGAGCTTTCTTATGTCGGGTTCTTGGACTCTCTCAAGGCGGGAGAGTTGGCCTAAGTGGTTCTACTTCGCCCAGAAGGTGGCTCACTGGAGCTCAACTCCTCCTCAGTCATGGACTCCGAGGTTTTGGAGGACGAACGAACCTGTAGGAGGCAGACACGATATGGCGCTGCCATTTTGAAGGACCCCTCGGATTCGAATTACCCCCTTCTGAAGGAGTTTTCGGATGTCGTTAGCGACGACCCGCCCTCGGTTCTTCCCCCGGATCGGGGCGTGCGGCATGAGATTGATTTAGTGCCGGGCACCAAGTACTGTACCACGCGGCAGTGGTCGCTTCCGAAGGAACAGGTCGATGTCATCGACGCCTTCTTCGCGGCGAAGCATGCCGCTGGCATGGTGCGTGAATCCAAGTCGCCACACTCGTCTCCGACATTCTGTGTGCGCAAGACCAACGGGAAGTGGCGCATGGTGCATGCCTTCAACGAATTGGATGCGGCAACCATTCCGGCATCGACGCCTATCCCGCGAAAGGATGTGATGCAGAACAACATGTCCGGATGCACGGGCTTTAGTGCGCTCGACATGGTCGACGGCTATTTTCAGCTCCTGATGCGCGAATCCGATATTCCGCTTACGGCCGTAAGTACCCCCAGCGGGATGCTGTGGGAGTGGTTGGTGATGCCACAGGGGCTGTCCAACGCACCCGCCACGTTCAATCGACTCGTGACCCAGCTCTTCCGGCCGATGCGGCACTTCGTACAGACGTACTTCGACGACATCTTCGTGCACAGCCGTGCGTCGGAAGGCAAGACTGCCGTCGAAGCCCATCTCGGCCACCTCCGTGAGGTGCTCTTGTGCATGCGTGAGAATCACCTCTACGCGAACATCAACAAGTGCATCTTCGGGGCCGAAGAGATCCCCTTTTTGGGCTGCTTCCTTGGGAATGACGGTGCCCGTGCGGATCTGGAGAAGGTCTGCGCCATTGCACAATGGCCGGTGCCCGTCTCGCAGAAGGACCTGCGTAAATGGCTTGGTCTGGCCAATTTGACGCGAGGCAACTGGAAGTTTTCCAGAGTGGCCAGTTCGCAGCTGCCCAGGGCCCAGAGCCGGGGAATTTCGAATGGAGGTCTGGATTCAGAATGGCGCAAGAATGGTGCACCCAAAAGTGTTGACTGATTGAAGATCGCGAGGATGGATACTCGGACCACGTATAGACTCACAGGCACGGAGGCGTTCCACCCGAAGCAGAGATGATTCGGGATGGAGTCATAGCGCCCAGTCCGGCCGCCGACTTCCCTTTGTGGCAGGTACCCATTCGAAGGGGCCAAACGCTTCCGGTAGAAGGTATCCCGGAAAGCGGCCTGCCCGTACGAGCCGAGCTATCACCCAGAGCCTCAAGATCGAGCTACCCAGAGTGACACCATAGCAATCCTGAAGAATCACAAACACCACGATCCGGATGAAGACCATAGGTTCAAGTCCCAAGAGACGCAAATCGCCCAATTTCGAGTAGAGCATGGAGTGCGACCGTGATGACTACGAATGAAGTGGAGTCCAGGCTAAGTACCTCTCGCACATCCTGAATGATGAAGGACAACCCGAATGACCAAGATACCACTCCGGATGAATGTCACCCCGGACGGCAAGTGTACCCAAGTATGGGCCGACCAATCAATGACGACCTAGAGGCGTGCCAAATCAGATACCCATGCGAACCTGAGGCCAAAGTCCAGACAGTGTCACGCCTAAGCCAGAGTTCGAGACAAGCCAATCAAGCGACGACAGCGCGCCAGTGCACGAAGTGCGATCGCCCAAGACCACCGCCAGTACATAATGAGTGAGCGGCCCTCCCCGAGTTCAACATGGCCTCAAGTATACTGAAAACCAGTCATCCAGGAGGAGTGCATGCGATCTGAGCAGAGGAGACCGCCGAAAAACCAGATATTAAGAAAGAAAGAAAGAAATGATAGATAGAGAGAGAAAAAAAGAGAGATAAGAGATACTCAGAGTTTGTTTTGCCTTCTAGAGCCCAAGTGGACTTCGTGTTTGCTTATCAGTGGATCTGGGAAGTATATTCGCCGAGGACGACGACGCCAGATAACTGCTACCCAAAGGAGAATCCAAAGGAAGGTCCGGGAGCCGCGTACACCAACGGACGTCCAAGGTCGTGCTACCGCACAAGGAACTCTCAACTACACGTTCAAATCAAATTAGGTACCCAAAAAGGCTGCTTTCGGGTTGGTTTACCTAGTTCATATCCTCAAATTGCCTGTGGACACTCGAAAGAGGACCCTTGCATTTCATATTCCATCTGCAGTTTCAGGAGGTTGTAGCAATCACCCCTGAGATCCGAGTTAGATTGCTTGTTCTAGGATTGTATTTGTGGTTTCCCTCATTCACACGAGGGTGGTGCGCGTTGGGTAATCCGGATTTCCCTGTATCCGGGTTATAACCAAAGGTTGACATGCTGCATATTGTATACACAAACTCTGTATTGTTATTGATTATTTTGAGATTGGTTATTTGGAGAAAGGTCTTTGCTCGTAAGCTTGCCTCCATTCGGGATCTCCTAGTCGAGAGGAACTTGGAAGTTCTCTGTATTCTTGTATCTAATTGATTGTTACATTTCCGGTCGAAAGACGGTCCGCCGAATTAATCGACACTTATAGGGATTGCACAAGGTCACACGCCGACTCGATTCATTCTATTGTGTGTTTCGAGTTAACAGGGGCTGGTCCATTCTGGATTACCAGTTCTCCAACCCCTGGGCGCGCTATACATCCTGGACGGTAAAAGTGTTCACCCGCTTCGTCTCAAATTATCTGCACAAATATAGTGCCAACTACGCCGATATGGCAAGGCCACTGACGAATCTTCTCAAGAAAGATGTCGTGTGGCCGTGGACCTCGGAAGCTCAACAGGCTTTTGAAGCCATCAAGAGCAGCCTCCAGAGCGCTCCGATTTTGGTTTTACCTGATAAGGATCGGCCCTTCAGCGTGGTATGCGATGCATCCGATTTTGCCATTGGCTGTGCCCTGTTACAGGTTGATGCCGAGGGCCGTGAACGGGTAGTCTCTTTCCAGTCGCGCCAACTGAAGGCGGCGGAAAAAGAACTACCCTGTCCACGACAAAGAACTTTTGGCGATGAAGTACGCCTTGGTCGAGTTTCGGGCGCACCTGTTAGGTCAAAAACCCTTTGTGATCTACACAGATCATGCCTCGTTGAGGATGGCGACGTCGTCGCCTCACCTCTCTCAGCGCATGGCGAGGTGGCTTTCCTTCTTTGCCGAGTACAACTTCACGGTGGAGTACAAGCCAAGAAAGCAGAATGTCCTTGCGGACGCGCTCTCTCGGCGGCCGGATTACGAGTTGGCGCACCTGGCCTACCTCGAGTCACCGCTCTATGAGCTGATCCGCGGGGCGTATGCCGACGATGACGACCTTGCGGGTCTCGTGGAGGCATTGAGCGTCCCAAACAAGACCGTCGAGCTCACGGCGCGACAGCGCTCACGTTTGCACCGCTACTCACTAGTGGAGGGTTTGCTCTACTACCAAGTAGACGGCGGCGACAAACCTCGAATAGTCTTTCCGAACGACGAGGGCCTGCGTCATCGTGTCCTCTATGAGGCTCATGACACGCCGCTTAGCGGACATCTGGGGTGGGAGAAGACGTGGCCCGCAACTTCTGGTGGCCCCACATGTATAAATGGATACTAAATACGTACAGATATGTGAGACGTGTCAGCGTGTCAAACCCACAGCCTCGGCGCCCACTCCTTTGATGAGCTTGCCGGTTCCGGCGGATTGCTGGCGCTCCGTGAGCATGGCCTTCATCTTTGAGCTCCCGGCCGACGCGCGTGGCCACACTGGCATATTGGTTTTTGTGTGCCGCCTCAGCAAGATGGTGCGACTGGCCGCTGTGCGGAAGAGCGTGGCTGTGCCTCTGTGTGGAGAATGTCTTTCGACAACACGGCCTCCCCGAGGCCTTCGTGAGTGACAGAGACCCAAGGTTCGTGTCCGATTTTTGGCAACACCTCTTCCGCCTTCTAGGCACGAGGTTGGACATGTCCACAGCGGACCATCCTCCGACCGACGGCCAGACGGAGCGGGTGAACAGAGTGCTGGAAGACACTCTTCGCAGTGTCTGCGCTGTAGAACCCATCAAATGGAGCACACTCCTTCCACAAGTGGAGTTTGTACTTAATAATGCGGTGCATTCATCCACGGGCTTCACTCCGTTCTCTGTGAACGGGCTGCGGCACCCGCGTACGCCACTAACGTTGCCGCCGGCTTCGAATTTGGGCGGGGGAGAGGCTAATGCCGAGGACCCAAGGGACCTCAAAGGCCTAAGAACGTCCGTCAAACGGAATCTGCTCTCGTTCGTCGAGACTGGTGAAGCTGTCCGACAGCGTGTTCGCGACACGATGGTGGCGGCTCAAGACCGTCAGAACGAAAACAGCGACCGCCATGGGCGGGCTAACACTCAGGTGTTTCAAGTGGGAGACCAAGTCTTATTAAATGCCAAACACCTGGCTATTGCTGCGGTGTCCGCGGTCGGCAGCACGTAGCTGCGTCCTCGCTTCATCGGTCCGTTTAGGTTATTGGGGTTCATGGCCATGCCATGCGTACACTCTGGATTTGCCATCCGCTACGGCCACGCATCCGACGTTCTAGGTTGGGCTGCTTAAGCCGTACCATCCGGCTGCGGCGATCGACCCCTCGGGTTCTGCCCCGCCGAGTATTGACGAAGGGCATTCGCCATCACTTCCAGCAGTTCCTCCTTCGCAGGAGCCGGGGCTGGGGCGGATCGCGGAACAAGATCCGCTTGGCGGCGTGCGTCGCGGTCCTCCAAGGTACCGACACACGAGTAGAGCGTCCGGATCCAGCCGAGATGCTCGGATAAGGAATGCCGCACTTCCCCGACGATCGCCTCGCATTGCGACAGCCGGCAACTCACGCGATCTATTTCTCGACCAAGGTGGTCCACCTGCACAGGCAATCCCTGCACACGGCGCCGCAGGCGACGCAAGTCCCCGGGAACTTCGCGACCAGCCTCAGCGAGGGACTCGACAGTCTGGAGACGCCCACACAGCGTCACCAAGTCCGCCCGCTGGGCATCCAGGAGTCGCTGACAGCTTTCCACGGCCGATAGCAGGCCACCCCGACTCTCGGAGCTTGAGGAAGGCAGGTCATCACCACGCGGTCCCGGCCAGCGACGCGGAGCGTCTCGATCAGCCTCTCCACCGAGCTCCGCCTCCGCTTCTTGGTACTAGGGGTGTCCCCTACTTCCATGTCGAGAAGGTACCGAGGCGCCGCGGGCGTTGCGGGAACTACTAGTATCTGGTGAAGTGGCGCGGCTATCCTGATAGCGATAGCTCATGGGAGCCAGGGAGCCGCCTCGAGGAGGACTGCGCCGACCTCATGGTCAGTTTTGAGCAGGCCCACGCAGCTGGGCGGCGCTAACGCGGCCGAGAACACTTCGAGGTTCTATCGGCTGCGACTGCCACGATTTTTGAATCTTTTGGATTACCTCTTCGAAGATGACAGGCGGGGTGGGCATGTGCCGATCGAAGAACCGGGACTGCCATTGACCATCAGCGACCATCGTCGCCATGCGAAAGCGAAGACGCCGCTGAGCCAGCCAGGACAGGCGTAGTCCAAGAAACGGAGCCAGTCTTCGAACTCCTGTTCGTTCGTCTGGCCGAAGGTGTTCGCGATATTCGTCGAGCGACCAGTATCGCAATGCGAGCAGCTGCTCGCGGGTCCGCGGGGTTGACGCCTCACGCTCTCGCTTAGTGCCGACGGCCTGCGAAGTCTCTTGTTGGGTACGCTCAATGAGATGCCTTCGGTTGTCGGGCTGCAGTTGTTCCGGTGGAACCCCCTCGTCGATAACGGCATTCGTGATGATCTGCTGCTCCGGCTCGACAGTGGACGCAGTGTCTCGAGGAGGCTGGCGCCGAGCTTGAGCCTCCACACGAGCGACAGCGGCGGCGGTCTTCGGGGTCATCGGACTGCCCGGATGGGTTTCGCGTTGTTGCTCAGTGAGCTGCGGCGACGCGTTGGGGTCTGGGACCTCCCCTTGCTCGCGGTCTTGATCCGGCTCTGACTCCTCGTAGTCCACCGGGTCAGGACCATCTTCTGGTGGCGGCGACCCCTCCGGAGGAGCCCTGGAAGGCGGTGTCGCGCTCGCGGAGCTCTTCGGGTCCTGGGAGTCACTTGAAATCAGGAAGTCCTCCGCTTTGCGGGCGTCCGACGACACATCCGACCTGGGGATCGAAGCATCCTCCACGGGGCAGGTTCAAGCACAGTGATGGGCGCTGAGGCGGGTTTTCCTTCGTGGAGCTTAGTGGCTCGCGGAGTCGGGGAGCCCGCAGTGGAGTCTTCATCTCTGGTGATCAGGTCGGGGTTGGGAGTGTCCGTGTCGGACTCACTGAGAGCAGGCTCCACGTAAGGGCCTGGCAGGCGCACCTCCGTCCGCTTGCTAGCCCTGGTCCGTCTCGTCGACTTGGCGCTTGGCGCCGTCGTGGTGGCAGGCGCATGCGCCTTTGTCGGTTTACACTTCGTCGCGTGGGATCCGCTTTCCGCCAAGGTGGCTCCTTTCACCCGCGGGGTCGTCGTCTCCTTCGGCGAGGACTCCTCCGCGGAAGGGGATGCTTCCGGTGGCGTGGCTTAGATAGCCCGTGGGGATTTCTTGGTCTTGGCGTTCGACTTCGGCATGGGCGGTGCTGGTGTGCCCTGTGGGCGGCGCGTGCGCGTTCGAGTGCAGATTCGTCAATGGGCTAGATGCTCACGTTGCCGCTGGATTTCCCCCTGGGACGGTGCTTCCCGTTTGGGTGTGGGAGGGTGTAACGGGGCCAAGCGGGCCGGGCCCTCCCCTTTCTCGGAAGGAGGAGATCTGACAGTCAGGGACCAATTGTTCTCCTTCGTGTCTGATACACCAGCTATGTGTGACACACCCGGACCTCCGAATATAATATTCCGTCGGGGCAGTCCCCGAGTTGTCATATTCCTGACCGAAGGCTCGCCCATACTTAAGAGGTTAGGGGTCTCTCAGGCCAGTCATTCAAGGTAAACAAGGATTCGGTATATAGATAGAAAGAAGTAGATAGCGACCTAAAAGGGAGTGTTATTAAATACAGTTCAGTTAACATCTAACCTTGGAGTGTGTAAGTCGATTGGTACCGGGTGCCAATAGCGACCGGGAAGGCCAGGCCTTTTACATACGGAAATGCAGCGACGCCCGGCGTCTGCCCAGGATAGCGCGTTACGCTTCCTTACCGCTACGGTGCGTGTGACTCCCGTCACGCTCTCCACTGTCATTCGTGTAACCCTAGTTGAACAGCCTCTGCTTGCGCGAGAGCTGTCCACGTTCCTCACGCTCGAGATAAGGAACGATGAGCCAAGGGAGAAATGTATATCCCGAATCCCCCAACAAAAGAGTCTCAATTGGCATCTTTGCGCAACACTGGTGGCTTGAAGGGGCGAACTTCCACATCTTCGTGTCCGACCAAGAACCAGGAAACAAATCCACACTTATAAACTTTAAATCAGCGTAGCCAATCGCCTGAACATCGATAGCCGGGTAGTACTTCCCGCAATAGAACCCCTTATAGTCGTCTAGGCGCTGAATGTGAACTAGCGATCCATCGATGGCACCGGCAACCCCAAGTATGCCTTATTTTTCTTTGAATTGCGCCTCCATCCGTCGCCACCCGTCTAAATAGTCAGGGAAGGTGACTACCTCTGGTAACAGGATCACAATAAACTCGGTGAGGTCACCAACAGCCTCAAACAGCACTGTCACGTTCCTACACATTGCAACTGCAGTAGCTCGATAGCTTCCGAACGAGGCATAGAAGTACAGTACACCACCGATACGCTTAACATTGCTATGATTTCGCGCAGAAGTTGTCCTGGACGCGAAGTGCTTCGAAGCTAGAAGGTCCACCAAATGCTGGAAAGTGAGCTTGCAGCGCAAGTTCGCGGGAAACCATGCGTCACCCGTATCATTGTGTAGACGGCCTCCACAGTCTATCTGGGTGGCTGTGAGCTTATTCGCTTCAGCTTTCTTCTTGATGCCCAGAGCCACAGCTCCAGTTGTCTTATTCCTGGTTTAAGAGATTAGGGCACCACCCTACCTTTATTAAGGCGATGCTGAAAATAAAGCCCAGATAAGAAGCGAAATAGCTCAGAACCCGAAGTGTTTAAGAAGGAAAACCCCGAATCTCGTCGACCTCAGCGCATTCGGGGTTTTGCTATTATGACATACTAGCAAGATTTACGATGGAGAGCGATTGTTCTACGGTACGCGTACGACGTTCCTGTTCGTATGGTATCTGTTGTGGTGGGCATCACGGTGCGGACACTGCAACGGCGGCTACGCCATTTCCAGAAAACAGGAAACGTTGACATGAAGCTTAGAGAGAAGCAGCGTTTGTCTCGATGGCCTCGTGAAGTTCTCAGCTTTGTTGACGACTATGTGAAGCTGCATCCATGCTTTTATTTCGAAGAAATAAAGGAAGCAATTACGGAGAACTCCCCCGACCTTGAGAATGTATCGGACGCTACGGTATGTCGGGTACTGCGCTTTGATTTGGATCCGTCCAGGAAGAAGCTAACCATGCGCGCACGGGAATGCGTTCCGGAGGAACGAAAAAATATACATTAAACGGTTAGCACCGTTTTCATCGAGCCCAGATCAGCTTGCTTTCGCCGATGAGACCACGAATGATGGACGGTCAATGCTGCGCACACACGCAGGGTCGCCTCGGGGGCAGCCTGCAGTTGTATCATTTACGTTTTCACGTGGAAAAGGGGTATCTTTACTTGCTGCGACTGATGTGACGTTTTTTTTGCTTGGTGCCATGTAGAAGGCACATTCACCCGATCAGTTTTTCATGAAGTACTGCGTACAAAGATTTTACCCTATCTAAATCCGTGGATACTTCCCCGATCGATCCTGAACTCATATATACCGCGAAATTCAAGATCTTGTTCATTCGACTGGCGCTCTCCGCTTTTTCGTGTCGCCATATTCCCCCGAGTTAAATCCAATTGAGGTGCAGTTTGGACTTTGAAAACGATGGTCCAGGAGCATGCAAATATGGCGTTTAAAGTAAACCTGACTGCGGTTCTGCAAGTAGCGATGCATATGTGTACAAAAGGCAAATACGATGTAGGATTAAATCTATATAGACACTGTGGCTACAGTGATAAATGTCTAACACTCACATGAAAAACTATAATCCTCCTTGTGCTCTTTGCCATTGATATCGATGCTCGCAGATAACGGAGACCCAACCGTTTCATGACCAGTTGCACAGAACGGGGGACGCAAGTTCCAATCCGGAAGCCCTAGAATGCGGCGTAAGTCACGAACATTCACGCGAACAGGAACCTTAATGTTGTGGAGCATGATGTGAATAAGCGGGTAAGCCTCGCTGTGTCTTTCTACCGACCGGTCGTGTTATTTTTTTTTTTATTGATCGCATATAAACCATTCTGGATGCTCCAGTATTGCAGATATGCATTGATGTCCGACGCTTCGTACGTACCGTCCGGCAAAGTGATCGTGAATGCTTGAGTTGTGGTTCCCGTTGGCCACATCAGCTTGAAGCTATTGTTGCATCGTGCTGCGGTGATAGCCTTCCAACGGTAGAAGATACTAATCGATCCAAGGGCGACTTCGAGCTTAGAGAGATCTACAGGCCTTGAAAAGGTATATCTATATTGATGTTGCGAGATTTGATTGTTGATATTCAGCATTATTGGATAGCTCATCTTTATCGTTGATATATTATAATTGGACTCATAAAAATCATGATGCGTATAAAACGTCTTCGGAGATCACTAATGCCTCAAGCCGCAACACCGATGGAGATTGATGGCTCTGGGGCTCATGAGGTATCAGGAACAACCCAGCAACTTAAACCAGCTACCCGCATTCATGAGCCGACCAACATTCAGACGCTAACGAGCCAGCTAGAGAAGATCACCGTGAAGGAAATTGTCAAGGAGCAAAAAACGAAGCGAAAAGTAAAATCCATCGACACGTCGAGCCTTCTTCGATTCACGAGAACGCCTAGGCATCGTGAAGATACTTCTTAAATTGCGTGTATAATTGATGGCTAAATACTCCTTTATCGTACAATTTGTCGGGGATTTGCTTCATTTCAGTCTTCAGCTCAGGAGCATCATTGCCGATCTTCATCGCGCTCTGGGTCATGTTTAATCGATTTATATTATGGCCGATACTCAGGTTATAAGCCTTCTCGAACTCTATAGACGCGATATTGCACCGCTTGAGGGCATACGCCATGATATCTCTCTCGCTCTCTGATATTTAATTGAAAATGGTCTTATCGAATGATTTTTCATCCTCTATGATGCGCCAGAGAAGTAGAGAGCGCACGGTTCGGGTTTTAGCAGGCTTGGACTTGATTTGAGCATGCAGCCCGTCGAAATGCATGTGAAAAGGTTCATTTGGAGATTTGAAACGCTTAGACATGGTTTATATTAGCTCCTATATAATATCATTCAGCGTAAATATACAAAATGCCACCAGATCGATGATTTTGAATACATTATTTATTTTTCTCTCTTTGGCTAATATAAGCCATGTACAAGGCGTTCAAACTCGATTTATCGCCTGCTCAAGCGAAGAAGGTATTAGCTGGCAAGACCATCCGCCTCCGAGCTGATCAGCTCGGCAGCGGCCATGAGCATATGTTTCATCCCGAGAACTACATGAAAATCATGCGAGCTAAAAAGGCTAACAAGGGTCTTACCCTCACGATGGCTCATGGTGAGGTAGCCGCGACCTATCAGTCTGGTCTGAGTAGCTCTGGCTTTTGGGGAAACGTTTGGAGCGGTATTAAGAGGGGAGCTCGGTTTCTTAAGGACTCGGGTATCCCATCGAAGCTACTCGACGCTGGAGTTCCCGCCGCGGCAACGGCCTTGGGCGCTCCCGAAGCCGGTTTGGGGGTATCAAACCGCTTACCGGCGTTGGCATGGAAGATTCGATTGATGGAGGTCGTCTAAGTATGTCTGATGTTAAATCAGGTGCGAAGAAGGCGTATGCATACGCGAAAAGCGAGGTATCATCAGCGATGTAATTGACGAGGGAAAGAAATTTCTGTTAAGCAAGAGCGATCGCCCAGAGCATCAAGATATGATCCGATCGGTTCGAAAGGGCATTCGTCGTAAGTATGGAGTAGGCATGGCCGGAGGGTCTTCCCACCTTGGCTAACCAAAAAAAATACCATGATGATATTTTAGCTATCTTCGCGAACTTGCCAGTTGTATAATAGTCCAGTCCGATGAGAGTGGAGTAGCTGTCCGTGCGCACGATCACGTTCAGCGACCGTCATCTTTTGGTACTTATGATCGGTCTGAATATGCTTTTCGTACGCATGTCGGAAGCTATTGACAGTCTGACGCTTGCTGAGAACACCCTCATATGCTCTCGATAAAGCCTTGCTGAATGATTCACGATTGGTCGTTGATAGGTTGACATTCTTGTCGGGAGATAGACGCCAGATGAATAGCTGCTTAGGCGATTCACTAGTCAGTCGAGTTAGTAGATCGACCCAGTAGCGCAGATAGCGCTTGAGGCGCGGAGGGTCGATCTCAACGGCTTGAGATCCCATATGCTTTACATTCTTGAATTTGTTCATGAGTATACGAATACGGCCGCCTCTAAGTACTTGTAGCCAGTTCTGATCGGCGCTAAGCTTGTTAATAGCAGCGCTCGTTATCTCTAGACTTGACCAGTCTGATCCAAGAGGAGGAACGAGGATGTAGCATGCTAGCATAAGTAGCTTTTGGTAATCCCGAGCGAAAGATTTGATATTCTTGCGGTCCGATGAGATATCCCACTTGGCGTAGTCATCGCCCGAGATTTTTTTTAGCATCGCCGGGGATCTCGTAATCAGCGAACAGCTTAGCGATTGCCTCATCGAGCTGCTTAGCCATGTCTTCAATGCTGACATACATTGCAATTTGCTCAGGCGTTGCTACGTTGTGAGCCGTATCTTTCATGCTCGGATTGCGCGCTCGAGTAGCAGCGGCTCGGTATTGCTTCTTAGCCGGAGCATCAATGCCCTTACCAGCCTTGCTATCAACGAGGTAAAGGATGTGGAATAGCTTCGTTTTGCTCCCCTCAGCTGATTTGCCTTCGCGAGCATGCTTGATGACCTTGCTGTACTGATTTAGCAAGATGAGATCATCAGCCTCGTTTCCAAGACCTCGATAGAGCTTGATCAGATACGATGCACGACCTTTGATGGTCGCCTCCGAGAGCGGCTTGCCCGTCAAAATCACCTTAACGAAATCGTCCCTAGTAAGCATGCTGTTATAGACAGATATGGGTTTATATACTATCATAGGCAAAGCTCTAAATAAAAAAATGGAATTGGAACTCTCAATGCAAGAGGCTGAGGCTCGCGATATCAACGGGCGATAGCCTGCTCACCATCCTCGTTCGCCCTTTTTGCTTAATGGTTATCAGATCGTATCTATATCTCGGCGCAACCAGCTTATAGGAAGTCGAAGGCTTGTCCGCATCGGACATGTAGCAGGTATTGTCGAAGACCATCTTCGATGTTGGATCGTAGTCGTCAACATACTCGATATCCATCTCGCGTATACTATACAAAAAAATTCAGATTGAAAAATCTAATTAATTATTCGTCCGCCATGACGATGTAATCCGATAAATTCTCTTCAAGGATCGCTCGAGAGATGAAGCGTGGCTTGATTGTTCTGCGACTGCCATCGCCACGAGGCACCTTCATGCTGCGCGTTTCGAAGCCCTCATTGTTTATGATGCTGTTGAAAACAGCCAGACTATGAATTTTGGATTCACCGCCTACATCTCTACACCATGTGGCGTATTGTTGATACCACTCTGGCGAAAGCATGAACTCCTCGGCATCCTCATGCTCATTGTCTTTTAGCATCTCGTACTTGAATAACAGCCACTTGACAACACTATCGGTTTGTCTAGCTGAGAGCTCTTTCTTGTACGATGTTTTAGGCAGGTCAGCTGTATCGAAGTTGCTGATATCGCGCTGGAGTAGCCAATGGAAGATATGGCAACCAGCATCAACATTTGCGAGGAGCTTGTTGAACTTTTTGAAGTATGCTCGGTCGCCCTTCCGGATCGATGAGGCCTCAAGGCAGAGGTATCGCCTATCTCCCTTCTCTATGATCGAAGCAAAACCATTGTTCGTGATGATGAAGTAGTTGCTAAAATCCTTGCTTCAATGATATCCTTACCTTTTGCTTCGATTTGAACCCGTTCCTCCGTGATGAAGTTCTTCATTTTATTGTTCAATGCGCGATTGCGGCTATCGACGGCCTCATCGAGGACTATGAAAGATTTGCCAACGCGGGCCGCGTTAAATCGCGAAAAGAGCTTCTCCATGTCCGGACATACAATGACCATGTAAGGATTGAGCACATACCTACTGAAGATATTGTTCGGGGTATTTTTCCCGCATCGCGGCTCACCCTTGATCAGTGGCACTGTCTGTGTCTTGATTTGGGGCTTCTGTAGGAGATGAGCAAACCAGTTCAGGAGATACTGCCCAATCTCTTTATTGCCGGCAGCAAAAACCTCTCGGATGTGATCCGTCCAGAGGCTAACAAGCTCGTTGTCCATAGCAAAGTTTGGGTCATATTTATGAACGTACGACCCGTAAAGGTTGAAGGTATCATCAATTGATGGTGATTCAAGCGGAGAATGTGGAATCACATCGACATCGCGATACAGGATGCTTTTCCTGCATAGCTGCAGGCATTTTTTAGGTTGATTGGGTAGGCCTTCTTGCCGATGGACACTGAAAACGAGTCTCTCTTATAAGCGTTGCTGCTCTCTCCGCCCATATTCACGTATCTGATAGTCTTTACGTCTCCATCACTGAATCGGAGATTCTGGCGTGATTTGACTACGATAAAGTAATCGCCTTCGTTATAGATGTAGGCGAAAACGCGCTTGATCAGGAGAGCTATCTCCCGAAGCGAGAAAGTTTGAATCGAGATGACGTTGAATGGGGAAAGGCCGTCATCAATACGGATAAGCTCAGAGGGAAGCATTTCGTAGAAATTTCTCAATGGCTTCGCATACTAGGCGCTCCCTGTCCTTCTCGTTGTCTCCGTTTTCAAGCTGCCTTGCTAGCTCTTCCTCCCTACATATGAAGTTATTAAAAGGTGGCGAGATCGAACCCGCTGGCGCCCCCCCGTATGTGTATCGCTTCAGGGGGTGAAATCCAAATTCTCCAAGACAGATCGGCTTCATATCCTTAATCGACAGTTTCATGAAAAATCCCATACCTAGGAAGCGTTCCTCGATTTCGTCGTGGAGAAAACTGAGTGATAAGCCGAGCGTTTGCTCCTTGGGAATCATGATTCCATCAAAACAGAGAATGCAGCCGGACACATCGCCAATCCTCTCTCGCAGATATCCAAGGATGATCATCAAAAGCTGGTTCTCGACGAAACAACATATGTGAGACATTGTGGATCCCGCCAAGTTGTAATCAGCGCCTCGATCCTTGCGCGCCCGGTCTGACTCTTCCTTGAAGTATTTCAGGTGACCACAAACAGCCTTCTTGACTTCAGAGGCCTCCTTAAAGTATTTGTTTTTGAATTGAGGTACATTGTTGTCACTTAGTTCTTCCTAACGACTACAACGACCGGTCCCGCAGATGCTAACCCGTCATCTGCAGGTTGGGGCTCCTACTTTGCGCATCGCCTCTGACGCGTCTTCCTTACTCGGCGTCCGCGTCAGGCTCTTCAGCCCCTCCAGTGAAATATGCATCCCGCCATTGCCTGAGGTCACCGTCTAAAAGGCGAGTGACTTCTGCCCAGCGGGGGACCCGGGTTGGTTGGTCCGAGCGAAATACCTGACGACTCTTGCGATCGTCCACGGCGATATTTGCCAACATGTCAGCGGCCTTGTTGAAGGCTCTCAAGTGATGGTTTCACGTACACACATGGACCCGATCTGCTATCCCTCTGCATTGCGCGTAAATGCTCCGTAAATGTGGCGCTCAACGTAAATGTGGCGCTCAACGTAAATGTGGCGCTCTGGGCGGACGCCGTCTCTTCATCTGCGCCAATATCATCGCGCTATCGCCCACCACGTGGAGATCGGTAAGTCCGTTGGTGAGTGCGTAATTCAGTCCTGCACACAGTGCCCGGTACTCTGCTATATTGTTGGTAGTTCGTCGCGATGCCAAAGAAATGCTCGCCATCCATTCAACGGTAGGTGTCGGTTCTCCTTGAGGAAGCAAGACTATCAGGCAACCAGAGCCACCAGGACCAGGGTTTCCACGGGATCCTCCGTCGAAGAACAGAATTGTAACCGGCTTCGATAGC